>CM021106.1:216664534-216866568 GCA_007115665.2 Sequoiadendron giganteum
CATGCAAGGTGGAGCCTTACATATTTGACAAGATTTTATTAAGGAGGAAATGGGTGAAGAGACGTGTATGGTTGCTAATGAGAAACATTCAGGTGGTAACAAAAATTCTATACCAGATTCAATGCATTCATCAATTGAGGAAACATTTGGGCACCTTGTTATTGACCTTATCTATCCTAAAGTATTTAGCCCATCTTATGAGACATCCTACTTTGAGAGGGTTGGTGATATAAGGGCTAAAATGAGCCATATTAATGAACCTGAAATGGAAATATTATTTGATGTGTGGGATGGTCTAGATAATTCTATTTTTGGGGAAATCCATGACCAAAATGAGAGCAATATTGCTATGGAATCTAATGAATCAATTTCCCAAGAAAGTAGAGCATATAGTAGCATAACTAATTTATATTTCTCTAAGAAATGTGAAAACCATTTTCAAAAGAAGCATGTATATGAACATTTCTTGTTTATCACACAAAGTGAATGTGTGTTTGGTGTGGGGCATAAATCAAATGATTATGGCCCTAGAATACTAGAAATGAAATTGCAATATCACTTCAAAGGGTTAGAGTATGTGACCTTGGATGGGACTCCTAAAAGGAGCATTTATAGGGGATTTCAATTTAAAGAGAAAAATGAATTTGATATTACCTTATATGATAGTGATCAGATGGATTATGAATGATTATTTTTTCATGTCTAGTTGGATGGGCATTTGGTGGAATATGGTTGTAAGCTGATAGAATGCTACATTGATCATGTGCTTCATTCAATTCTCGATTGAAGTTCTCAGTTGTACATGAATGACAATGATAATAATAATTTTAGATATATGTCCATAATGGTTAATTTTAGTATCTGCAGTGTGGTCAGCAAGTGGGTAATCCATGAGAATATTCTTAGGCTTGGCATCATACAGAAAATGGAAAACAAGGTTTTTGACATGGGAAAGTACTAGTACTATGTTTGGGGGCCTCGGGCCACCAAATAAAGTTGAAGTCTAGTAGAATTGTAGAATGTAGATTGAAATATTGCATATTATAAGAGGCTTCAAAGAAGACAGAGATTGGATCTCTTGGTATGTCTTTGTAACTTATGTAAATATCGTACATATGTGGTTTGCTTTGGTCTAGTTTTCTTATTCGGTATGAGCAAGTCCTTGGTTTTTGTTCCTCTATGCTTGGTTTTCTTCACTTGAGATTATAGAATCTTTCTCTATTCCTAAGGAATAGATGTCCCCAATCGCAACCATTGATGGAACCCCTAAAAAATTTTGGTTCCACTTCGAAAAACTCTATAAAATTTAGCTAGTTTCAAAGTGTCTGGACTTAGGGTTTTTCCCACTGTTCTTGCCTTGGGATTTTGTTCTTAGGATCTCTCTATTGGAACCCTAGTTCCTAGCCCTTATCATTGTGATGATCTATCATTGACCTTCTATATCCCATCATTGGTCATTTTAAAAAATTTATGTCATTAAAGCTCATCAAATTACAGGTCACTTGTGCCTAGGTCATAAACATATTTTATTTTATAAGGTTTCTTGATAGACCTTGTTTGGCCTTTACATCCTTGGAAAAATATGTTTTATAGTCCTATGAGGCCTTTTATAATTTTTCCTAGATGGTCCCCTTTCTTAAAACAAATTTTGAGTACATGCTAAATTATCCCACTTAAGTCCCATCTACCACTTCCATTTATCGCTCAATGCAGATATTTTTATGAATACAAATTTACATCTGTGATGAGCGATGAATGGTGTGTCTTTCACTTTGTGTATCACATATGGCTTTGATAAATTTTGATTCATATCAGTGATGCACAATGCTTTATTTTCTCTTTGTATCACTAGAGGTTTGGCTATCACTAGTTTCTTTTGAGTTTTGAGGTTTGAATAGGCAATGAGTGATGCCCTCAAGGATCTTTCTATTTCTTTCCATCACTCATCACAGATAGCTATGTTCTTGTCTTGATCAAATTGGCGATGAGTGATGGGGTCTCTATTCAATATGTGTCATCGTTGTTTTGAAAGGGGTGAATGATCGATATGTTTGTGACTATTGATTTCAAATGAGGAAGCATGTGGCCTGATTTGGTTCCATCACTATTTTATCTATCGTTGGTATGGTCTATAATTTTAAACATGAATCAACAATGCACGATGTGAGGTGAGAATTTCCAAGAAGTATAGTGATCCAATTATCAAATTTCATCACACCAATACTCTTGTCATTGATTGAAACCTAGAGAGTTGGGGCAGACCTGTGATGGGCGATGTGATATTTGAGGGATTATTATTTCATTTTTTAGCTCTTTGTACATCATTGATGTGAATGAAAGAGCATGGACCAAGGTGGTGATGCATGATAATTATTACATTAAAGATGACTAATGAAGTTAAGAGTAAATGTGGCAACCTTATGAGGTGGTATCAACATTTTTTGAGACACAAGTTGTAAAAAATAAAAATTTTGCTTAAGGATTGCCATTGATGGTGTTTTAAATCCAAAATTTTTGACAGTTGAGATTCAAATTTCATCGACTAGGTTGTCATCTTGCTCACATGAGACTCTCCTTGATCATTAATCGCTATGTGCTCTTAATTTTTCTACTTAATGTAGATTTCCTACCATTTTATCTCACCCTTTGCAACCATTGAGAATTTGAAAGTGGGAGCTAGAGGAGAGATGTGTGAGTCTTTGGTTGTAATCACAGAAGTACTGAAGTGTATATCCCTCATAAGTTGGTTTTCATATGAGATTTTTTCTGAGTCATGCATTAGTTGGTTTGAGAGTTTCATTTTCTATGATAGTGAGTTTTGATTATCTATAGTTGTCAATGGGTCTAGTAGGGATTTTCTAGGTGTGAGGGTCTCCTTTTTTGTAAGATCATTTAAGGATATTATGCCGATGAGTCTTCTTGTAATTAGAGGTTTCCTAGTTTTTCCCTGTTTCTTGAAAGAATGGGTAAGTCGGGTGTATCTGTTTAACCAATTAGGAGGTCTAGGAGGTTTTGTGTTTGGATTTCATGAACACATATTTGTAGTTGAACTTGAGATATTGGTAACTTCTACACCACCAAAGGGAAAGAGAAAATCCCATTGAAAAAAGAAGAAAGATGTTGTTAAGAGTACCTACAATTTGAGGAGTTGAAATGTTTCAAAATAATTGGTCAATTTTAAAAAGGATTTGGTTATGCTTGAGAATAAATCAAGGAAGAATAATAAGTATCAAAATACTTATCTGGGGAAGCACAACTCTCCCATTGAAGTTTTAGACATCAATTCAGGAAATGGAGGAGATACTAACCTAGTGTATGGCCATTATCTCATTGCTCCGGTGCCATATGAGGATTCTAATGAGGGACAAGTAGTTTCTCCTCTAGTTTTAGCATGAACACAGAGTGGGTAAGCATACCCCAATGCTAATGAATCAAAGTAGTGTCTCAGACCTTTTTTTTTTTTTGAAGACTGCATTGCTACTACATCAAGATCGTCCTCTTTAGCATATATGTGGTGTTTTGTCCCTGGTCCTACAATTGAAATATTTTGGGCTAGTGTGTGGGAGAGGTGGATGACTCTATGTCGTTGATAACAAATATACCTTTTCCAGTTAGTATATAGGTTTATTCCTTTGGTACTAGTGGAGAATCTTCTTTGGTCTATGTGGATAAGATATTTTGCAATTGCTGCTTCAACTGACTGTATCGAGTTTTTTGTCTTTTTCTTTCCCTTGTTATGGAATGATTAAGTGTAACCATATATGAAGTCTCTAAACCTAAAATGAAATGTGTGTCGAATGAAATTGAATTGAAATGATAACTCGGCCTGAAGCTTGTTGGTCCCATCCTTCTATAAATGGGATATTAGGGTTGGTTACTGAGAGTTTGGTTTAATAGTCTCAAAATGGTCGAAGTGGGAAAACTAAGCTCATGAAAGAGAAGATTGTAAATTCATGCACAAATGAATAGGTTAGTAAGGATTCTAAGGTATGATTTGTATTGTAATGATCAAAAATAATTTATTGTAGCAATAGTTTATAGATAAAAATGCTAGTTCGAAAGAACCTTGTCTCCTATGTAATTTTCTTCTATATTATGAATGAAATGGTTAATGATATTTAAATTTTTCTTTAACTATCTTAAATTGAACGAGTGATTTTACTTGTGCTTTGATTCAAATAATTGATTAAAATTCTAAAATATGGTCACAAATTTATAATGAAAAAGCATAGGATTGGTAAGTAGTTATGTCTTAGATGTGATGAGTTGAATATTGTAATGCAATATATCAATAGTCTATTAATTATTCAAGGCTCGAATTGCTAAGGTATTATTGTTTATTATGAATATGACTCCATTACCCTAGGATAAGACACTGGTCTTTTCATTTGGTTATCTTGAAGATAAATGAGTTAGTTATATGCTATACCAAGGGCTTGGAATGAGAATAAAAACCATTTTAAAATACCTTCAATTATAATATACTAATCTAAAGTACCATCTTTTTCCTTGCTATAGATATTAATTTGTTTAAAGGTTGGCCAAATATTTAATGAAGGATATCTATTTGCACTTTATAGGAATTTATCTATGGAGAAATGTTCTTGATCAAATGAATATCATATGAACATAATAAGGATTACCCTCTTAGGTTTCATAGATCCTGAAGTGAAGAAGTAAGGGCTTAAGAACCCTTACTTGTGTGTTGGTCAATCCTTACCCTTGCTAATTATTAAATTCTGGTAGATTCATAGGTAAGTGGTAAGATCAAGTTTGGTTC
The DNA here is from genome assembly GCA_007115665.2 of Sequoiadendron giganteum. NCBI lineage: Eukaryota > Viridiplantae > Streptophyta > Pinopsida > Cupressales > Cupressaceae > Sequoiadendron > Sequoiadendron giganteum. The sequence goes on from CM021106.1 coordinate 216,669,315, forward strand.
AAAAAATAAACCAACACAACCAACAAAAAATCCATTGCCTGCTAGTCGACAACGAAAAATATCAAAGCAACTAGAGGGCGAGAGATGAAACATATGGAAAATATATCACCAAGCCTTGAGAAATAAATTTGGGCATTGAGAGTAAATGCTCATGTATGTAGATCACTGCCATGTGTCCATTGATGTCATTAGTGCCAACTTGTTTGTTTGTGGGAAAGGATATTGATTAACATTCTAATTTTTGACAAATTAAATATCCATTTATTTTTGGAATACTTTACAACGCTTAATCATGCTTCCCATGGCTAAAATCATGATTTCGAAAGAACTTAAAGCTTATTTGTAAAAAGGTGGTGAAGGGAATATACTAATTACATTCTCATGGAAAATTTTGCATTCTTGAGGGATACAAATCCCAAATATACACATATCACCTGAGTGGCAACATTTAGTAAGCTAGTGATAATAGTTGTGGCTGAATGCATGTATGTGCAAGAAAACTTGAATGCACCCAAAAGAATTTTTTTCTAAGTAACAAGACACAAGTAGCCGTTTCTCTGAGGAATATCTCTATGATTTTTCAATACAACAATGGTGAAATCATCAACTTCTAGTAGAAAGGCTGGATCCTCATCTAAAAATCTAGGCTATGTCAATATTTTTGGGAGAGATTCATTCACTAATACCCTAGTGCCAGAAGAATGGTGTTTTTCCCATACCAAATTGGTATAAGTAGGCAACCATGTTAAGAAAGAGGTCGTGCTATATATGGTAGAAAAAATTTAGCACCCAAAGGTGGTGGTAAACCCTAAAAGCCTTAGGGAAGGGGAATTATAAAGAATGATCAAACATGGGGTAGCTAAAGGTTTTGCATCATGACTCTAGGATTTTGGTTTTCCACAATTCATGGTGCCTTCTATAAACCCATGGCCCAATTGATAGATGCATGTGCCAAAAGCTTTGAAAAGGAAATAGGGGTTATATTTGGTGGTAGGATAAGGGTTACAATCAATTCAGTAGCCATCTAAGATATGTTATGTACATACATACAAACTGGGGCACCAGGAGCTTTGACCAAGAACCAATGGAAGATTTATGGAAAACCAAAACTAAAAAATTGGCCTTCTATGAGGATGAAACCAAGGAGAGGTTGGAAGGAGGTCAACTCCTCTTCCCTTTACCATGCAGGAAATTTAAAATAGATCTTTAGGATATTTTCACAATGTTGGCCTATATCAATGAGTACGACGATGATGAGAAGGTTTATCCTTTTTAGATGGGCATGGCCTTTATGCTAAAGACAGAAAAATATCCAAAAACATTATGATTTCATAGAGATAATAGATGAAAAAATTCTATAATAGTTGAGGAATTATAGTATTGAATGTAAGTTTAGGTACTCTTCTTTTCTAGTGAATTTGAGCTTACACAAAAACTTTGAGTTCTTTGCAAGATACTTGTCATTACTTAGGTTTGATGTAAAGGGGTCATACTAGAGAATTTCAGTTTGGACCCATGTGCTTTCAAAGATATGGGATTATTACTAGTTTTTGGATCTTATTTTATGAGACTAGTGCTTGTAGACTTGTTCCCACACCCTTCAAGTCATTTCTCTCTTGAAGTCTTTGAATGGATAAAATATCGTAGACCCTGGTGGATTATTTTCTAGGAGCTGATTTCACATTCATCAAATTTCATGATTTTGTTAAGGAGCCTTTCAGGCTCCCTAAATTTGTAATAAATAGGGTTTTTTCTTTAGAGGTGTGCCATTAGGTAACTCTTTCCAACAATTCCTATAGAACCATAAGGCACAAGATAGGGTTTGACTTGACTCCCCTCACCATTTCCAACAATTAGGTTACACTAATAAAAATGAAGGCATAGGATGTGCTTACTAAAAAAATGGAGCACTTGGGCTTGGTTTTCATTTGTGATGCATGAAGGTACAACCCGATAAAGAACCTCCCAACTATGAGGCATGAGAGGCAAGGATATTTAGAATCAATAAATAAACCAATTGAAGAGAGATCAAAATTATACATCAACTTAGCCTTCATACCATTTGACCGACCACCTTAGCTTGGCCTTTATTTCAAGATGACAAAGTACCAGTCGAGCCTTCTGATGGGAAAGCCTAAATACATAATTGAAGAACCTAGAGTGGTTGGAGAGAAACAAGGTGGATTTGTAGATGTTCTAATAGTAAATAAAGAGCCTCAATGCCATGTATGGGGATCTCTAGACACATGATGAAAGGTTTGATGAAATTAATAAAAAGGGGTTGACATTGAGAATAGTTGTAGACATGGAAAATGTACAAATGTCGTTCAACACACTTGATCCTGATTACTAACATCATACATTCTGTCTCTTAATTATTATTCATCTGATTAAGTCTATCGCCTCCTTTGATTAAATTAATCAATTTAATTTAATTAACCTTACCTTTCTGTTTAATTAAATAATTCATTTTATTTAATTAAATACCTAAAGTCTTCCTATTAAATTAAATAAATTAAACATTATTTAATTTAATCTAACATATTCCTTCTTGATTAAATAAATCAAATCATTTATTTAATAAATCATTTCCCCTCAATTCTAGACTTAAATCAATTCATAAATCTAAGTCTAAATTGTCACATCACTTAATTCTTCATTAAATTAATCAAATCCATGAATAACTTAACCCTTCTCACTAAAATCCTCTAGAAAATGCAAGTTGCACAATAAATCAAATACTTTGATTTATTAATTCTTCTATTTTCCCTCACAAAGCATCAAAAAGGAATATTCCCTCACTTGAATTCAAAAAGGCCAAGTGGACTTGGTCCTTCCAACAAGGCATTCAATGCCTCTTACATGTCCTTGTGCATTGAGCCAAGTGACATTAACTCCACTCTTCTCTCCCCCACCCTTTCAAATTCAAAATTCAAACTTGCACATTGATCAAAATGTGCTCATTCCTCAACCATTCACATCTTGACATATGGCATTTGGCCATTGGATGTTGAATGATCCCACATTCATCCAAATCCCTCATTCTTCCAGCTTGGGAATCTATAAATGAGAGACTCTTCCTCTCATTCAAACATCCACAATTTGAGTAGACTTACTATACTCAAATCCATCATCATCCACAATTCATATGCAAAGTTACTCTCTCCACATTGAGAGCTAATTTTGCCCATTGCAATCAATCATCCATCATTTTCATAATTTGTAACAAGGCTATGCTCAAATCTCTTTGGAGATTTGACCATTGATTCAATCAACTCATATTGCAACTTAGGAATTGGGAAAGGGCCAATTGCAACACGCCATTGGCACCAATTCCCCCATGGGATTATGAATTTGTTCACTTAATTAGGACTTGTTTTCATTCATTTTAGTTTTTCTTCCCTTGTTCCTATTTTAAGTTTATTAACAAATGGATTTCATGGGGAATCCCTTATTTTTTGCATTCATTTGGATCTAACACTAACAATGTTTTTCGTCTTTGTGCTATTGCAAGTTTAGGGGTTCATATTTTGGCACTAGGAGGGAAAATCTCGAGTTCAAATAATGTTTTTTGTTAAAAATTCTGCTGTTTTCTATTTTTTTTTGCAGGTTACAGGTCTGCAGTGCTGTATTGCACCGCTTATAGAGGTGCGGCACTATATTGCACTACCTAAAACTCAAACTCTGCCGCACCTACAAACTCCACCGCACCCAGAGAACCGTGCGGTGCTATATAGCACCGCACCTATTCCAAATAGCATCGCATGGCATTGTTTAGCACCACACCTATTCCAAACAGCATGCACGATGATGTTTAGCACCGCATCTATTCCAAACAGCACCACAATTGCAAATAGCACCGCATATGATTTTTTATTTTTTCACCCGATTTTAAAATGGCCGTATCTTGGTCATTTTTTAGTCTTTTTCGAAGATTTTTTTTTTGAAATGGGATAGAATTTCATAAGATATCCAATGGTGTAGGTGTCTCTCAACTTTGATAGAGTTAAAATTTTCAAACTTTCACCTAATGTCAAAACACCATGAAACTTGGTCTAAGTTTTAGGGTTTATATGCTTAATATTTTATCTAACCCTCATATCTTCTTATTTCTTGATTTTATATAATATTTGAAGCTTGTATTGCAGGTTTTAAAGGATCATGGAGCATGGAAATGAAAGAATAAAAGATTATCACATGATTGTAACAAGTATTTTTTAACACTTTGGGATAAATTATAATCCCTTTCCAAGGATTTGTTTACTTTCATGCTCTTAGGACACTAAAATTTCTTTTGGGATTTAAAAAGAACAATACAAATGTTGCTTTCAAATTTTCCAAACAAAAGGCTTAAAAAGAACTTTAGACAAACACACTAGATTTTGTTTAAAGGATTAAAAAATTGAACAAGGAAAACTCACACTTCATTTGGTGCTTAAAAATAATTCATCATTGCTTTGAGGGCTAAAATGAACAAGTGTTTTCAATGTTTTGCAAATTTTTTCACAATTTAATATTATCTAAAATGTGTATGTGCTTCTCTCACGCTTCATTGTGATCTTGAAAATCAAAAAAAATTTGGTAATATTAGGTTGTCAAAAATATTGCCTCCACACTTCAATTTGGGAATTTTAAAATTGAACAAAACACTTTGCGAGTGTGAGTAAACTTATTGCGAGTATTCTCGCTTTGTTTCTAAATGAAGGTTGGTCGAACTACGAATATGTTTACTCGCTTTTGTTTATCTTAGAGGTCCTGCCTTGTGGGAAAAAGTACTCACCCAAGGGAACAACCCAACCGGTAACACGCTAAAGCCAAGCGACTTCCAACCGGTATATAAGTGTGGGTTCTTGAGGAAAGTTCAAGAATCATGAGGATTATTCTGACGAGATGGACAACAATGGACTCTCGTTGATGTTGGATGATCCCCCATGAATGAAATGCCCACATTAGAACCCTTTGTTTAGAAAAAGGCAAAAACCTTGTCTATCTTGTTGGTGCAAAAGGTCATGTCCTTTGAAGCCGCCCCACATTATACATGCAGTCTTATTGTCGAAATGGAAAGTATGCCATGGGAGATTCATGGGTACTAATGCTTGGCTAACCTGAATAAGTGAGTGCTGTGGAGGGGAGCCAGTGTGGTCAAGTATTTAGCCATTCACACAAGATATGCATAGCTGGATTTATCCAAGTGGGAACCCAACAAGATATTGCCTCATCATCCTAGGAGTGTAAAAGTGCTTGGAAGAAATACATTGCTTGATCTTGAAAACATTTGAAAATAAACATTCACACAGACCTTCAAATTTCAAACCCCTTGTGAGAAACAAATACTCTTGACGAATTTAGGCACTCTTGCTTTCCCTAGGGATCATATTCCTAGAGGTTTCTAAGTGCACAAATTCTACCGTCATTTGTTTTCAACAAGGTTAAATATAAGAAAATTTTTCCCTATTTTCCTCGATTTCCACACAATGGACCTTGTGGGATGAGAACAAAAGTGGGACATTAGACACATAGTTTGAAAAACATAAATCAAGAAAGTGTTTGTGGTAAAAAGAACCAAATCTAAGCAAGATAAAAGAAAAATTGAATCACACATGTGCTTGTTCTCTTTTGAGTCATTTGGTTTACATGCAAACATTGGTCTTTTGGTTTGAACTACTCTTAGGAAAAAGCATTTTCTTCAATAACTTGGTCTTGTAAGTAAGTCCTCTTAGGGTCTAGGATCAAATTCAATCGCGTTCATCCATCTTTCAACCATCAAAATCAGTCAAAAATCACCTCACCAACAGCTCTTGGAAACTTTGTAAAAATCTTGTGTGCTAAATTTTTAGGCGAAATCAAATCACTTTGTTTGACTTAACACAACTAGTCAAACCATCATCCTATACACAAGTTTTCTCTAGGATAACACAACTTCCTAGGGTTTACGAGTTCATCTTGTTTGGCTTAACACACCTAGCCAAATTATCAAATCATCACCTCGTTTGACTTGATGCACTTAGTCAAACTACCATCTTGTAGGAGTTCACTCTATGGATAACACAACTTGCTAGAGCTTTACAATTACATTCATCACTTTGGGTTGACTTAACACACCTAGTCAAACCATTAATCCAATCACGATCAATCAAAGTCATAAAAATTTTAGCAATTCCTTCAAATTTTCTTTAAGAGTTCCATTCATCCATATCACCCATCTTTCATTTATCTCATCCTCATCATCGATTTGATCCTTCAATTATCGTAGTTCTTCACTTTTTTGAACCTAAGGTTTAAGACCAATCTAAAGAATTAGAGGTTCATCTCTTACATTCTTGAAAATTGATCTTCATTTTATTGTTCAAACTTGATCTCAACACAAGAGGGACATGGAATATAAACTTGATCCATCCATCATGAGCAATCCAAATCATCCAAACTATCTAAGTCTCACAATTGATTATCGAAACTCACATTTATTCAATTCAAACATGGCATCATTATCACCTCCAAACCTCAATGGTACAATGAATGTGAGTATGCCCAATCGGAAGTTTGGAACACCTTTCCCAATGATAGATTTAAATCCAAGTCCAAATTCACAAATCTATCAACCAAATGCTCAATGCATGAGTTTTCCAAACAACATTATCCCATCAAATCCATACATGCCAAGTGCAAATTTACCAAACATGACCATTTCAAATCCATACTTGGTGAATTTTGGGATAGACACAATTGAAAATCAAACAAATGTTTTTCAAAATCCAAGCAATATGTTGACAACTCCATATGTTGATTCAAGTCAAGGTAATACCATGCAAAATCAAAGCAATAGGATTCCCAACCACAACATTGTTCAAATTCAACCTATAATGCCAAATCAAAACATCATACCAAATCATCCCATCTTGCCATCGGTATCACAACAATAGGTGGAAACCATCCAAACAAACCCAACAATCAACACCATCCCCAACCCACCACCACCGCCGCCAAAACATAAAATGACCAATTCATTCTCCATCATGTTGCAAGCCGCTCAAGAAGCTTCCCACCAAAAGACACTCCAAAACCAACAAGATGCTCAACAAGCACAAGCAGCTCAAGTATCCCATCAGGCTCAAGCTCAAGCCCAACACTAGGTTCAACATGAGCAAACACAATTTAGGGCATTATTGCAAGAAATCCATCAACAAGCAACTCAACAACAAGCCCAACAACAAGCATTGTTGGCACAACAACAACACGACCAACAACAAGTGTTGTTGACTCAGCAACAAACACATGCCTTACTCCCACAATAGATCTTGCAACAAATTCCCATCACAATCGTTAAAAATGATGATCAAGATCCTTCGACCAATGATCATGTTGAAAATGTCTCTACATCATCTAATGAGTTAGAGGACATATCTCAAGAATTCACTCCAAAGCATGGTGAACATCTTTCACCAAGGTCTAGCAATGATCCTTTCCAAAACATATGGACATCTTTTGACCTCATAACATTTGAGAAACTTCCTATGCCTACTGTAGATATCCAAGAAAGCAATCCATTCTTTGAAATCGACCCATGTCAAAAACTTGATCCAAAGCATGTCAAAAGCAATTCTGAAATCATTCAAGATCAATAATTTGCATCCCCAAGCTACTAAAATGATATAATGGACACTCTCCTATCCATACAAGATGACCACATCCACATAGGAAATAGTCCTCCATCTACCCATGAGATGCTTTCTTTGGATGGACACGTGGATTATCTTCATTCGAAACAAGAGTCTCATACTCTTGAAATCATTACCAATGAACAAGAGTCTCCTACTCTTAAAATTTGTACACATGATCAAGATATAGAGAAATGCAGAGACATATCAGAAATGGGTCATGAAGAAGGTTTCTATAGAATTTGTGAATCAGAAACATCATGTGAAAGCATACCAAGAAAAAATCACGAGGAAGAATTTTACAAGGATAGTGAAGCATCAACACTTCTTGAAGAAGCACTTCAATTTGATATCTCGCAAGATCAAGCCAAAGATATCAATCAAGAAGTCATCCCACTTATGGAAGATAGTATCACTTATAAACTTGGATCACTCACCTTTGTAAGGGAAAATAATCTTATCAATAAAAGAATTATGACCTTTGAAGATCTGCCACAAAGCAAAGAAGGAGCAACACCTTGTTTCCAAGGTAAATCATATCCTATGGCAAATAAAATGTTTCAATAGATGAACTATCAAGGTAGGGGATTAGGCCTACACGAACAGGGTATCTTAGAGCCTGTGCAGATTTTTGGCAATCCTAAACATCAAGGCCTTGGTTATTCGATAATCAATGGATTTCAACATATCAGTGATACTTCCACAAAACTGGGGGCAACTTTGTCTTGAGAAAACATCAACATAGGGAGCATGAAGAGTCCTTATGATGAAACCAATGCCAATACTACAACCCGCCATGTCACGAATCTTCATCCACCCATCACCCCATCCACAAATTCGGACCAAAGTCAAAAGAAAGACTTGAATCGAAACATGAAGAATGTTATCAAAGCAAAAGAAGCTAAGAAGCATGAAGGAAAAATCAAATACCTATGGATAGCAAAGAATACAAAGAAAGATTATCCCTATCAAACTCCATTAGTCAAAGAAACTATGGGGAAAAATAAAAAAGGGACCAGTATCTATCCAATATGTCCACAAAAGAAAAATAAAGCTTCTCAAGAAACATACAAAGTATATCAAGAAATTGGTCCTAATTCCATGAACACTTCTGTATCCACCCATTATTGCTCATCTTCCCAAGTTTGGAGAGTCAAAGGTTCCAAACTATCGACCAATCCATCCATTATTTCTAAACACACTCCATCCATGCCTCCACACATGATATCCAATTCTCACATTGACCATGTATTGGCGGTGACCCTTCATCATAAGGATACAAAAGGCACTCTATCACGATGTGCGCACAAAGACAAAGTTAACTCTGGTATCGGCAAAGCAGATCAAGAATCTCAAAAGTTGCTTTCAAGTGCACATGTCTTGACAAAGCAGCTTCTTCAAATAGGATATCGATGGCACATTATGAAAGAAGCATCTACATCAACACAAACAGGAGGTTCAACATCAGCTTAAAATCTCTTAGAAAATACAAAAATACAAAAATACAAAAAAAAAAAAAATCAGAAAAAGGATTTGAAAATAGTAAAGAAAAAAGTCATCCTCTAGTGAAAAAAACTTCATTGGCACTTTGGACAGGTACCATGATGAAAACCTAGAAAATAGGCATCATGTGTAGAATCGAGCATCTACGTGTTCTAGTTCAGGAGAAAGCATCTTATCACATCCATAATAAAGCCAACATTTTAGCCGTATCATTCGTTCATCCATGAACCATTTATCCAGCCCATTTTTATCTATCTACATCCAAGGTCCATGTTACCTTGATCTTCATAAAATTTTGGAGCACACTTTACACTTGTTTATGGTAAACATCTTGACATGGTTCATTTTCATTGGTCCCATCCTACCCAATGCTATCTCAACAATATCTGAATGAGAGTCCTCTATTCTGAGCAACCTTATCTTATCGCAAGATAATTCATATCCAAGAATCCAAGAATCCACTTGTGGGCATTCAAACATTGCTAGACACTGGGGGCAGATATTTGCATCTTGCTTCAAGAATAAATCTGGATATATATCCTCCTACTTATGTGGTGATCCGAACATTGGAAAACAAAATCAAATTAGTCGAAGCACTTGTGATTCAAAATCCAAATCACTAGTCTGTGGCATATTTTGATAGCAAGACGATGTTCCTTATCAAGCTTTATCTTTTGTTGAACATCGATCCAAACAATTCATATCAGTCGCACCTAATGTGCACAGAAGCGTCACATCAAATCATCAAAACAATCTTGTTCCAAATCAAGATTCATCAATCTTGATCAATCAAATCCAATCAATTATCACCTTGTTTGACTTAACACACTTAGTCAAACTATCATCTTATGCATGATTTTACTCTAGGATAACACAACTTCCTTGGGTTTACAAGTTCATAATCATCTTGTTTGGCTTAACACACTTAGCCAAATTATCAAATCCATAATCACCTTGTTTGGCTTAATACACCTAGCCAAATTATCCTTTTTGTACGAGTTTACTCTAGGATAACACAACTTCCTAGAATTTACAAGTGCATTATCATCCTTGTTTGGCTTAACACACTTAGTCAAACTATCAATCCATCAATCGGATTGATCAACATTAAGCTTGGTTTTCAACAAAAATCCCAAAACAAAGCACTGATATTATCACATATCGTATCCAAATTGTCAAAATCATGCGAAAATCCAAAAACATTCAAAAATTCATCAAAAAATCAAAAAACTCTCAAAAAAATTCAATCTGAAAATCCAAAAGCATTGAAAACATATCAAAAAACAAAAACATTAAAAAAAAATCAAAAATAAAAAAACATTCAAAAAATTCATCAAAAAAATCAAAAACATGTCTAAATATCAGAAAAATCTTCAAAATTTTCATCATTAAGTCTTGTCAGTCTTTCACCTTGTCAAACTACCTCGTCTCTGAGCTAGAACGTAGGCAAGGTTGATCTTTGATCATCCCCCGAGATAGTCAGGGTCAGTCCTTAGGCATCCATTGCATTGGCAATCCGTTTGCCCACTTAGTCTGCATCTTAAGTCAGTCCTTTAAGTAATAAAGTGGCAATCCATTTGTCCATCTTATCGTCAGATCAACTGTCGTCAGTCAAACTACATGGTCTCTACGTGTATAACATAGGCAAGCCTAATCTATGGATCAGCTCCCGAGACCCCTAGGATAGGTCTTTAGGTTAGTTTGTTCATCTAAAAACTTGAAAATACCAAAAAACAGCCTCAAAATATCAAGAAAATCCAAAATGGTGCATCCATTTCATCTTGCTTTTACTTGTGATTATCATCATTCATAGTAAAATCAATCATCGCCTTCACCCTTTTGGCGAGTTAGTCAGAAGCAAGTTTAACAGGTTCTAAAGAGAGCACCTAATCGTCAAAAGTCTTGGAAGTCTAAGTCAGTAAGCAAGAAAGTTGATCAACTCAAAGTATCAATAGCTTATCACCCAATCAATCCCATCAAAACCTTGATCACTACATGTCCTAGGATGAAACTTTCCTATGATGGACATAAGCATCAGGTACCCCACAGTAGTTAGTCTTGGCTAGCGGTACGAAGAACATTAGCTTGTTTGTTTACTTTATTTTGGTCTTTTAGACTTATCTTATTTTGCGCTCATTCCAAGGACCTCTCGATGATGCCTAAACAAAACAAGTTTAGAGAGAAAGGAATGGGGCAATGATCATTATCCTTTTTATCTATTGTTCTTGTTGGATACTCTTGTAAACAAACTTGGCGAATACTTGCTTTGTTAGGTCTGTCCTAGTAAGGTTTCCGTATGTCAAGTGTGAACAAGAGCACTCCTATCTGATTGTCGAGTCAAAGTCCATCACACTAGGTACAACACCATCCTTTTCCTTTATACCTTGATGCATCATACCTACGTGTGTTATCAAACATAAAGCAATTGGCCCTTTGAAAATCCCAACTCCTAGTAGTGCAAATCATCATCATCGATAATAATGTGAACTTGTGTGGATCCTCCTTCCATCCATCTTATTCTTCTATCTCTACTAACATTTCTATCTAAAATCGGTGTGTTGTATCAAAATATACACAAGGCTAGCCATGGCCGATGACTGTCTATACATCATTAGAATTGTCTACATCAAATATTATCTTTCATCCTCTAATCAATAGAACCACCCCTCTCGCATTTTATCATGACCTCGATTAGAAAATCATACATTTCCACTTGATCGCTTGAGGGGGCAGTATACCAGCGTAATCCTTCTGCTGGGGCAATAGTGGGGCATTTGAAAAATCGAGAAATTTTGAACTTTGATCACAACAGTTTATTCTTTGAATCAATGCAACATGTACATTGCTTCAAAGAGGGGAAAAATGTAGACATGGAAAATGTACAAATGTCATTCAACACACTTGATCCTGATTACTAACATCATTTCTTTTTGAATCATACATTTTGTCTCTTAATCATTATTCATCTGATTAAGTCTATCGCCTCCTTTGATTAAATTAATCAATTTAATTTAATTAACCTTACCTTTTTGTTTAATTAAATAATTCATTTTATTTAATTAAATACCTAAAGTCTTCCTATTAAATTAAATAAATTAAACATTATTTAATTTAATCTAACATATTCCTTCTTGATTAAATAAATCAAATCATTTATTTAATAAATCATTTCCCCTCAATTCTAGACTTAAATCAATTCATAAATCTAAGTCTAAATTGTCACATCACTTAATTCTTCATTAAATTAATCAAATCCATGATTAACTTAACCCTTCTCACTAAAATCTTCTAGAGAATGCAAGTTGCACAAAAAATCAAATACTTTGATTTATTAATTCTTCTATTTTCCCTCACAAAGCATCAAAAAGGAATATTCCCTCATTTGAATTCAAAAAGGCCAAGTGGACTTGGTCCTTCCAACAAGGCATTCAATGCCTCTTACATGTCCTTGTGCATTGAGCCAAGTGACATTAACTCCACTCTTCTCTCCCCCACCCTTTCAAATTCAAAATTCAAACTTGCACATTGATCAAAATGTGCTCATTCCTCAACCATTCACATCTTGACAAATGGCACTTGGCCATTGGATGTTGAATGATCCCACATTCATCCAAATCCCTCATTCTTCCAGCTTGGGAATCTATAAATGAGAGACTCTTCCTCTCATTCAAACATCCACAATTTGAGTAGACTTACTATACTCAAATCCATCATCATCCACAATTCATATGCAAAGTTACTCTCTCCACATTGAGAGCTAATTTTTCCCATTGCACTCAATCATCCATCATTTTCATAATTTGTAACAAGGCTATGCTCAAATCTCTTTGGAGATTTGACCATTGATTCAATCAACTCACATTGCAACTTATGAATTGGGAAAGGGCCAATTGCAACACTCCGTTGACACTAATTCCCCCATGGGATCATCAATTTGTTCACTTAATTAGGACTTGTTTTCATTCATTTTAGTTGTTCTTCCCTTGTTCCTATTTTAAGTTTATTAACAAATGGATTTCATGGGGAATCCCTCATTGTTTGCATGCATTTGGATCTAACACTAACAATGTTTGTCATCTTTGTGCTATTGCAGGTTTAGGGGCTCACAATAGTAATCCTGAGACCAATCAAGATATTGAATAGGGAGATCTTATGCTCCACACTTCCTAGCCTCAAGATCCTAACAAAGGAAAGGTGTCAAAATGGAGGGACTTATAGGTCACATCCTCTATCAATGCTTGAGGAAAAGGAAAGAGGACCTGATGATCCAAAAGGTGGTCTGAATCTACTAGTTTTTCTCATACAAAGAAGAGATGAGTCCAAGTCCTAGGTGGAATCAGTGCACCAACTAGAGGAGAGGAATAAGTGGAGTCTTCTCTTCTAGCATATTCAACTTCAGTAGCCCAATTAATTTTTTCTCCCCCTCTTCTTTTTGCTTGTACATCTTTGGTCGGTCCTCTTCCCCTGTCTATGGAAAATAGTTCTCCATTAATATATTTTGATATTTTTATTCTAAATGAACCCCCGACCATATTCAACAATGAATCCCATGAGGAAAACTCATGCGCTAAGGGAGCATCATCTATGTCGGGCATGATTGATTCTTTAATTTCCCTATCAAGGGCCCCTATTGAAAAATTTGAAGCGTCCATATTGCTAATTTCACCAAATCTATCTACTTCTGGGAAAATGTCAATTTTTCTACCAACTTCCTCTTTCACTTCGATGGGTGTTCCCCCTCTATAGTCCCCATATGGTATCCCACAATTTTCTATGATAGCACTTCCCTTCACCTCTCTATAATCGCATATAGCCAAGGCTTCTCCTTTTTTCACCCTATTCAATCTCCCTCCAAGTTCTTCTATTGTTGCATAAAGCATCAACACCCCACAGATTATTTGAGGTCATTTTGATGCAAAAAATCTAGCTCGACATGCTATAAAATAGAAACTACAAATAAAAGTCATGGACCAACTGACTATTAAGAAGATTGAGGCTTCTTTCAATGAAGAGCGGAATTCCCTGTTGATTGCCACCATGAAGTCACTAATATCCAATCCAAAGGGAGAAATTCAGATGAAAGATTATGACATTAGAGCAATGGGCCTTGATTTAAGTTAAACTTTCCCATGTGACAAAGTTGTTCTGGCTAAGGCCGCCCAAAAAGTGGTCTATACTGATTAAGAGAAGTTGGGCAAGAAATTAAAGAAGTACGAGGCATAGTTGGTAAATGTAAAGGACACAGTGAGTAGGCTACATGAGAAAATCAAGGGTAGAGAGGTGGAAATGGATTGCATAAGGAAAATACTGAATTAGTTGGTTGAAGCAACTAAGTTGCTTGAGGAGGCCCAGAATTAACAGAGTCAGCGTTATGCCAAGATATAAAATTTAAGGGCTGAGCTTTCTATTGATCATCTGATGAATGTAGAATACCAATGTATCTAGGAGAATATGCACAAAGACTTGTACAGTGTCTAATCTCAAGCTTCTGATAATCTATGAAAGGCCTGAGCAGAAACAAAGAGGGAAAAATACGAGAAGTAGGAGATCAATTCCATTTTGCAAACTTGCGCACAAGAGGTTGGAAGGTTGAGCTCTAAACTTACAAACTTCTTCCAAGAGAAGAACCTGATGGAGGAAAATATGAACGCAAGAGAGTCTCAATACCATCAAGAATTGGCTGCAGTGTAGGGATCCGAGATCCTCCTGATATTGAAAAGACTCATATCCATGTACTGGGAAAGGATCGTAGCTATAGTTGTGGCTCTAAATCCAGTCTTGTAGTTTATAAAGGATGCTCAAGAATTAGATGAGAAGGTTGGCCTAGTGGCCGACCAGATTCTACAGGAGAAGTCCATGCTTAATGAAGAAAATAATACTCTAAAAGGTGTGCAACATGCCAAAATGTGGTTGAATGATTTTTATATATCATTTTCCTTTCAAGTGTGATTTGAGACATTTGTCATCTAGGAAGATATTTTCCTCAAATCCATTCTCATAAATCTAAGGTAGTTCTCTTGCTCGGCATGCAATCTATTCATTCAAGCGGTTTGTATTTTTATGGAACAGTCTCTTCAAGTGGAGTTTTTTAGAATGTGATGGGTGTCTTTTCTTCAGGGTGGAACCTTCAAGTTGGTGGCATCATTTTTTATGGTTGATCAATTATATTTTTTTTCAAGCTATGTTAAAATTTGATTATTTTCTAATAGCTATCTTCGCTAAATATCTAAAGCCATTAATAAAGTAGTTGGGACTTAATGAGCGAAGATTGTAGTGATATAAATATGATCTAAAATCATATTGTGGGCTATCAACTGAAGGCATCTAGAAATTTATGCTTTCAAAATGTCGGCAGCGGTGTTCTCTTCTTCTAGTTATAAATAGGGTTTGGCAACATAAGCAAATTTTTTTTAGAAAAAGTTACTTTGAAAACCGTTTTGAAGTAGATAGATCTAGTAGGGAGTTTTTATGTTTTCATAAGTATAATTTTTTATAGAGTAATTCTATCTATGGAATTTTATATTTTAACTCAAACTATCATTGGATTGGCATCTTACCTTTGTTTTTCAATTCATTTGATATTAAATTTTGATCTATTTAGAGGAAATATTTAAAACTATGCATGTTATGGCCTTTGTCAAATTTCTTCTTTATGTTTCGTTCATGTTAAAAACATTGTGTTGAGCTTATTTTAATATTTTAGGTAGCTAATTTCCATGTTGTTAAGCTTCTATTTTGAATGATATCTTTCAAAACTTAGATTGTCTTTGAACTTTTCAATTTTCTCTAAAATTCTTTGTTTTCCATATTATGTTGTAAATGGAGAAAGGGTTCCATAATATTTTGGATATTTTTGTTAATTTGTAGAGTTTTCTTATGTCTAATCGGACCTTAATGAGTGTTTCCCATAGGGAGATTTGAAATACTACATTGTTCTTTTACTTAGCCTTTGTTGCTCATTTTCTTCCCAACAAAGAAGGGTCTGTAGCATTATGTGTCTATCATATCAGTCATAAGGATTAAGTTGATGTTTGAAATGTTGTAAAAGATTTGGCACATCACCATTTTTCATTTTTTATTTGCATGTCTTTCTACCTTTTCCCCAACACAAAGAAGATTTGGCTTTCTCTAAAAATCTCAAAGGTTATTTAGTGAGGTGCAGATTTGGTCCCCCACTTGTTGAATTTCCTATAAAACTGTCAGAGAGGAACAAGCTTTGATGATCAATAGTGTCATCACCTAATAAAAACTTAAAACTATGTATAAACCCATTACTAAGTCTTTTGCAAAAAAATTATTCAATATAGTGATAATGAAGAAGATGACAATAACCTGTCCAATGTTGTAAACACAATTAAAGTTAAAGCTTGTAAGGTTCAAACAAATATTTTACATGACACTTATTTCACACATATATTGATGCATCTATAACTACACTCAATGGTCCTCTATATATCATTGGTAGAACTAATGATAAACCCACAAGGGAAATACTCATTGATCCTAAGTGTATATTGAATACAATCATCGAAGAATACTTATTTATGAAAGAAATCTATTATAAAAATATATATATATATTTCTTAAAGTCTCATGATGGTTCTATTAATCATATGATTGGTTCTATAACTCTTTTGATAAAGGTTGGACCTAAATAATTTGATGTTTCATTTGCCATAGTCCTAACATCAAACAAATTTTGTGTTAAGTTACGTCATCCATGTCTAAGATCCATGAATGTGGTCCCATCTATTATTCATAAATGTATTAAATTATCATTTGAAGAAAAATATATACTATATACTGGAGTGAATTTAATCATTTGACCTCTCATGGAATTTTTTGATAGATAATTTTTTTCCTCAACTATTGCAACTTGTAAAACCTCATGAGGAATTTTTATTTGTGTCATATCAAAATTTTAATGATAAACATTTAGCCAAATCACCCCTTAGTAATATTGTTATTGAGGCTCCTTGGTCTCTAGTTACTTTGATGGTTATTTCTCCTATCCCACAAGTAGTGGATGAACTTCGGTCTAAATCGGGTATCATCCTCTAACCACCTTGCACATATCTTGTGGTTCCTCCTCTACCATCATATAAAATAACAAGAGATAATCATATAATGAACTTTGTTCCTTTGAAAGAGAAAAGGTATTTAGGTTGAAACCTATGAATCTAGTGGTCTCCCAACTACTATTAGTCCCTTCATTTCCTCCTTTGAAGGAAGAAAATAGGCCTATGTTGGGGAACACCTCAATTACCCCTTTCTAAGTTTAAATTAATATGAAAATAAATAGAATAGAAAAAGATTCTAAAACAAGACATTGTGATAGGCTCATCAACTTGTTAAAGAGTGTCACACCCCTAATGATCATCCATCCATCCAACCCAATCTCAATGAAATACCTCCTTCCCATCCATCATCATCATAGCCTAAATCTACCTCACCACCTTTTATAAACCATGACGTTGCACCTTACCTATCTCAGCCTAAGAAAATAATGAAATAGGCTTATACAAATGATAATGCTCATATTTATGTTAATAGAACTAACATGCAGCCTATTGTGATACATTTGTACATAGTGTAGAATAAAAAAAGACAAGAACAAAAAAAATACCATAAACAATTAGTTTTTATGTTTTATAAATCAATGAATTTGGCTCATGTCAACCATGATGATCCTCCTGAGGATAGTGATCTTTCATGTTTTGATCCTTATTATTCTCCTTGTATTGCACTTGTATTTCCTTTAGCATAGTATCTACTTTATATTTATGGGGAGAAATATTTTTAATGCATAAGACAACTTAGAGGGGGAATGAATCAATTGTACATTAAAAAATCAAAACCCTCATTAACATTTAGATCTACATTAGTCCTTAACAACCCTTAAACCATTAGCATGCATTATTAGAATATAAACATAATAAATAGTAATACAAACACATCAATACACATGAGAACACCAAATTTACATGGAAAACCCAATAAGGGAAACACCATGGCGAGGATTAGCTTACAATATAAAGTAATTACAACTCCAAGTACAATAGGATCATTGTCGGAGGGCTTGTTCCCCAAAAGAAAGAAGGGATCACTACTAGATTCAGAAAGAAGAATAAAGAAGGTTGTTACAATGAGAAATCCTTCTCAGAGCAATAGAGAAGATCCACCACTACACTACTAGTGTAATCACACTCTTTGAAGAATGTAGATACCTTTTACTCACTACTTCTAGTAGTCTTATTCATTAAATCTCACATTGCAGATCACACTTTTGTACTTCACATCTCAAAAATTCACATCACACACCTTACACAACTTCCTCCATCAATTCACTATATATATATCATCAATAACCTTGAAAATAATCTACAAGTTTGGCTGTACACCTCAAACATGCAAATTCAAATTAGGTTGGCACCAAAAGATTCCTACGATTGAGAGGAATGAAGGTGGACCACGTCACAATTTAACTCATACCTAGATCCACATAAACACACCTTGCCACACCTCCAAAAATATCAAAGCATATTTGCAATTAGTGTAAATATCCAAGGTTGGCTGAATTTGTGTTGATATTATTAAACATTTAAGTACATGCTTCCTCAAATCCAAATATGACTCATGGAACACATATAAAACCTAAACACAATTTGGAATATTCTATCGACACATTGAAATCAAAAAAATCCTTCGCAACATGAAACACCTAAAGAACATACTCATTATGAGCACCAGTTAACCTTCCACACACTATAACATATGAATCTAACCTTCGAAAGCACCAAAGAACAAAAATATTAGATTAAATATAGATATATAAATTGAAATATCAATCCCAAATTTGCAAGACTAGAAACCAAAATGCAAAGAAACACGGAGCAAAGCTATTTTTCCAAGATAGCTCTCCATCATAGCTCATTTGGTGAACATAAATTATTCTATTGAATGATCCAAAACATAAAAATATAGATTTAAAAACTCTAATCACCTCTAATAAACATATCTGAACCATGGATAAATGCAAAGATAAACACTGAGAACTCTTTACCACACTATTTTCTCTTTTATTCATTTTTGTCAAAATCACTTGAAAACTAAGCTCCACAAACACCATCTCAATATCTGCAACACCTTCTCAACACCTCAAATACATATGAGGTTGACCATCCACAAACATATTCTCATCAAAGAAACACTAGATGTTGACATAAGTGATACTACTAATGAAAAAATAATGCAACCAATCAAAGCATCTACATAGGTTTAAATCTATGCATTAAAAAAGATTTATTCACATCAATGACAACACAAACTTATAAAACCATCATCCCTTTTTGTTGATGAAAATACATGATATGAAGAACCATCAACAAAAATTTTGATCACCAACTCATATAGTGCACATTACTCCTCCTTACACAAGCATTTTAACCTTTGCAATACTTTCTCTTTCTCCCCCTTACTTCATAATATTTTTGAGTTATTTTTCTCTACATATTTGACATCAATGGCGAAGGGAAACATATATATTATTTCCATTGATTCCCCTTTCATAAAAATCATATACTGTACTTTCTCTCCCCCAAGAGAAACACCTATAAGGGAAAACAACTGCTCTACAACCTCAACTTTCATTTCCTTTTACAACATAATGAAAAAAATTACTACCCCTTATTATAAAAACCAATAATTCCACTACCTACTCCCCTTGAAAGGTAGCCACCAAAATTAGTTCAGATCAAAGAATAAATCTTGAAATCTACTAAATTAATGCATAACCCTATATGTTTAGTTTAAATGAGGGTCAATAAAACCTAACTTCTCTAAGAGATACTCAAAAGTATCCTTAGGAAGATCCTTATTGAAGATATTAGCAACCTAGTCTATAGTAGGCATATACTCCAGATTCACCTCATTCTCTACAACCTTCTATCTTAGAAAGGGATACCAGATTGAGATATTATTTTTCCTTCAATGCATTGTCAAATTCTTTGAAATATTGGTAGTGTAAGTGTGTAATGTGTGAATAAGACTTAAAACACTTCTTAATACGGCATTATATCAATGATAATTCAAATTTGAATTAAATCAAAGTAGTAATCAAATGAAAGCGTCATATTGCTCTCTATCTCCAAAGATTTATTAAATCTAAATTGCTCTTAGATTGTGTAAGCAAATAAGACTGTTAAAATGACTATCTGAAGAACGAGATGATGATAATGTAATGATAAATGATAAATCAATTAAACTAGCATGATATTGATGTGAAATAGATAATTGTAGCTACAGGAGGCAGCCATGGTTGAAGCTTGATTGCTTGATGCTTGATATGCAAATTCTTGATGCTTGATGCCTGGATTTCTGCAGAGTAAGAGTGCAAAAGCTTGATTATCTAGATCTTATTCTTGGTTGAATGAGGCTGTATTTATAGATTTCCTTGCTGTAGAAATGCACAGGGAAAGCTTTGAAAGGCTTGGATTCAATCTGGAGAATTGAATGGTGAGAGATTGAGGAGATTGAGAGAAAGATGGAGATTATCTCTACCCATGAAAACACCAAGCAAGAGAAGAGGAAGAATTGATGGAGGAGGATTGAGAGATCAAATTCCAAATTTGTCTCCAATTTGTCTCCAAAATTCCCGTGAAGTTTCAATCAATTAATTTGACATATTTTGACTTAAATTAGACATAGGAAATCTAATTCATTTTTTAGAGAATATGGATGGAATATTCTTTGTGCAACAATTCAAATATTTTGATTTATTTAAATTAGCAAAAGAGGGATAAATAATTTAATAAAACAAACTATAGGATAGTTGTCTATTAAATTACATAGAAGAATATGGCAATTAATCAATAAAGTGTTTTGTCTTTATTGTCTTAATTTAGAAATGATGTGATATATTGAAATAGGAAAATGATAATTAAATCAAACAAAGTATTTATTTTTGTTTATTTAATTAAGACGAGTTTAAATGAAATTATGGAAAAAGTGAATGTGAACTATATTAAATAAATATTTCTATTTATTCAACAGTAGAGGAAATTAGGATAATTAATTAAATAATTTGTATTTAATTAATTGGATACTCCAGACCATTTTTAGGTGTATACATTTTGCCCCTCTTCGAAGTGATGTGTTTACGTGTTGATTCGAAGAAATATTTTACTGTTACTGTCAGGATTAATGATATGAAAAATAATTTCGTGTGCCCCAGACATGATTTTCAGATGATTTGATGATAATATGCCCCCTCAGGAGATAAATTAATGATTTGATGAATTTTTTTTGAAATTTTCAAAAATTTATGATTTTTTTGATGATTTTATATTGTTTTGGTTTTAAAATAATTTATCTCCTGACAAAATGATGATGAAAAATAGAGCTTTCAAATAATTTTTAATTAATTTCATGGATAAAATAATCAAAGTGTAATAACATCCACCAAAAATACCTTTTCAAAATTATAAATAGTGCAAAATGTCATTTTCAAAGTCATTATTTGCTTTTTGAGTTTAAAAATCATAGTGATAAAGACTTTTCTGCCAGCTAGAGCGAGATGCCTATCCCTTACCACACTCACCGATTCGAGCATGTTCAATGTCATAGACAACCGCCTGCGTATGGACCTCCAGTATGTACCCCTCGACCTCCTTGTAATTCGTGTACTTTTTGTTTTTTATGCTTTTTAGGTCCTAGGCCTGTCTAGGGTAGTTTCAACACTTTGAAGCCGCACTGTAGCACTTACATCCCGATGTAGCACTTTTGGTAGGTAGTTTAGTGCTTTGAGTTTTAGCGCTTGTGTTGAAAACTCTAGCACTTCAATGTTGTAATGTAGCGCTTTCAGTGATTTAGCACTTAGGAGCCAAGAAGTAGCGCTTTGAAGCCGAATTTTAGCACTTTGAGACTTTCAGCGCTTTGGGTCAGTGAATTAGCTCTTTCAAGGTCCGTTCTAGTGCTTCTGGTAAAGTGGCGCTTTGATGGCCTGTTGTAGCACTTTGAAGCGAAAAAGTAGCGCTTCGAAAGCCTGTTTTAGCGCTTCTGGTTGCTGAAATAGCGCTTTCATGGTTTTAGCACTTTGGGTCCCTGAATTAGCGCTTTGGGATGATAAAATAGTGCTTTTGGGATTTAGCGCTTTGGAAGCCTATTTTAGCGCTTCTATGTCAGAATTGAAGATTTGACTTAGTGAACTTTGATTTCATCAATTTCGATCATGTCCATTCTTCTAATTGGTATGATTGACAATCCACATTCTTGATGTTGGATTCGATGATTTAAATAAGACTAACTCTCATGATAGGTAAGAAGAAACCCCATTTATTGATGATCCTCATGATAGGCGAGGAAATGATTCAATATCTGATAAATCTCATGATAGGCGAGATCTAGATAATGTTTTGATGAACCTCATGATAGGTGAGGTTTGTTGATGATTTGAAAACCTCATGATAGGTGAGGTTTGATGTTCGCCTATGAATTTTGATCAAAAATTCATACCAAAGCTTTTGAAATAGACTAATAGTAAAATGACCTTTGATTCCTTGACATAGTTCACTGATTGTAGATTTTTTTCGTTATGATTGTAGGAGGATCTGGGTACTCTCTAGATGCAAGAGAGATTTCCACAGACGACCGATTTGATACCGCACTTGACACCGGATGAGCTCCAGGTAATAGGCTAGTGTGGCCTCATGAGTTTACTTGATATGCCCCAGATTAAGATTAATTAGGGTTTGTTGACCGCATTGGCCGAGAGGTGGCATAGCAACCACAACACCTTTCACCTACCCACTAGTGAGATGACAGTCACACCAAAGGATATGTGGCATATATTGCGCATTCCTTTCATGGGGGAGATTGTGACATATGATTCACATGGGACCAGCAGCAGAGATGCTCTCCATAGAGTATTTTAGGATTAGGACATAGCGAGTCCTAGCATTCGATGGCAGAGGATTGTAGATTTGTATGCGACACTACCAGCAGTGCTAGCTGGATTCATTGGAGGATTCCTTTGCCCTGATCGCAGGTCAAAGGGATTCGTCATTGGCTGGGGCAGGACGCTTGAGAGTATGATGGTACATGGTACCAGATATGCATGGGGGATGTGCATGTTAGCACATCTATATCATGATCTACACTCAATGGTGTACTTAGATGCACGAAGTCTATCCGCGGGGATGACATTGTTATAGGTGTGGGCTTGGGAGCATTTTTTCCTATGTTGGTCATTTCCAGTTGCAGACAGACCAGCCGACAGACCATATGTTTTTCGATATAGTGGTCGATTCGCGTAGGCCTAGATGGGAAAATTAGAGCATTGGAGGCGGGTTTTCGATGACATGAAGATAGTTATCTAGTGCCCATACCTTGATTGCGAGGAGTGGGATGAGGATGGTGCAGTGTTGGGGTTTTTGTGTGATTCCATGTACCTCATCGGTCGGACTCCCTTTGTTTTAGAGAGATTCTTACTCCGTTGGGTATACAGACAGTATGGCATTGTTTAGTGCATGCCACAGGGAGTAGCTCACTATGCCAGGCGTAGGATGGATGTTCCTGATTGGGGTCTGACACTGTCTTACGATGTTCTTGTAGAGGGTTATAGGTCATTACAGCCATCTCCCTCGGACATGTGGAGAGATATTTTTGAGGCAGCTGTGATAGAGGATTATGCAGCTTTCTTGGCCTTGGTCTCCCATCCTCGCATTACTATCCTCGATGAGCCAACACCTTTACCTATAGTGGAGGAGGTGGCCGAGGGTTCTTCTGACAGTGGGGGTGGAGAGGATTCCTCATCCAACCATAGCTCAGAGAGTAGTAGTGGAGATAGTAGTAGCAGCGATGAAAGTGATGACGGGAGTGGAGGATACAGAGGGGCAGGACCAGACATCCACAGTGCACCTTCTTCCAGTAGGCCTCGCAAGAGGAAAGTTGTGACAGTGTCGGTAGGCGGGCAACAGAGACAGATAGCTGGGCTTCAGGCACAGGTCCAGACTTTACAGGCATAGTTGGTATAGGCTCGGGGTATGCTTGTGTAGACTCAGACACAGATGTAGACCCAGGCACAGGCTCATGCACAGGTCGTATCAGAGGTACAGGGGCAGTTAGCCAGTATGCAAACACAGGTTGATACCCTGACAGCCGAGTGAGATAGTGCTCAGCAGATAGCTGGGAGGGCACAAGAGACAACAAATACCCTTCAACAATTGGCCGATGGCACCTCCATTGGTGATTATATGAGGGAGGTTTTGCGGGTTGCCCGAGAGGTAGAGTTCTACCGAGGCCGTTATCATGATGTAGTGCCTGCTGAGCGCAGAGTCAGTTATGCCCCATCAAGATCAGGGCGGACTCATACACGGACAATCAGTGAGGGGGTGACACAACCTCCACGCAGAGATTCCAGAGATCCAGGTCCGTCTGGAGGTGGTGGTGGTACAGGTCCTGTTGGGCCTACTCACTCTGACAGTAGCAGGTCATAGATGTCATTGTGATCGAGTGTGATATATATTATGACTGTATCTCATTGTTGATCATGTATTTTGTAGACCAGACTTCATTGTGTACTTGACATTTGTGATATATATATGAGATGCAGTTGATATGATATGATGATGGCTTTTTGATTTCTATGTGATGGATGCTTTTATTTATATGATTTTGTGATGATTTAAATCTAAATGTGATGATGTATATGAATGATTTTATTTGAATGCAATGATGCAATGATAAATGCATGTGTAGAATATGATACATAGATAAATGATGTGATGTGATAACATGTATGGATAGTCGGATAAATGCTTTATATTTATGGAATGATCTTATGATAAATGATCTTTGATGGGTGTAATGATGTGATTTTATTATTATTTTTTTAAATGTATGGATACATGATATAATAATGATGATGTTGTATGATGTAGGTGATAAAATGACTATTTATTATGATGCAAAAATCTGTATGGATGATGAAATGATTAATGATGAAATATGGATTTGTAACTATATGATAACCGATGATGATTTTTTTTTTATGTCAAGTATACTCAGTCTTTTTTTTGTAGATTAGATAATCATTGATGGGAATCCTTCAAGAAACAAATACTCTGCAGATAATGAATGATGATAGATGTAATCTAATTTTAACCATGTCATGATATGCAAAATAGATGTCATTTTAATAGTCTTTTTGTGCTTGGTATCATCATAGAGCTTTATTGAATGTTGAAAGTAAATACAAGTGTCAAGGGTTGTGTTAATCCAATGACGACTTGAGTACTTCTTTCATGATTTTTGATATTGCAATTGAACACAAGCATCTAGGTATAATTGAACTGAGATGACCTGCGCATTCATTGCGTAAACAGGTAGAGATTATCATTTGAGTGTGTGAATTCTGAATGTCATCGGTGATACATTTGCATAGCACATCCCCCGATAATTCACACATTTATATGATTATCGTACATACAGCAGACAATAAAAATATCATTCTTTTTCCTTGGTCCTCTAGTTCAATACATCATTGAGTTACTTCAAAGAAATGATAATCAAAAAAGACAAAATATCCATTGTTTACTTAGAGTGTTCCATTCATTATTTAGATTTTTAGATCATCCATCCTAATTTTGACATGTTTTTGACTTTTCAAGATTTTTGACTAAAGACCTAACCAACTGACCTATCTTAGGGGCCTTAGGGGCTGATCAAAGATTAGCCTTGCCTATGTTACACACATAGAGACCACGTAGTTCGACTGACATAGACCTATGTTTTTGGATTTTCAATATGATATGGATGGTTGATGCTCTTCTGATGACGATTGATATTGCGCTTTGATCTTTGTTTTTGGTTTTCTACCATTTGATGTAACTGAAACGTTTGTATTACCCCCAATTATATCCAGATGTTGCCCCCAAGCTATGGAGTTAAATGTTGACCAAGCAACATGATTTTGATAATGGATGTAATGATGGCCAGATGAAAGATATGATATGAATTGATACTAACTTTTTAGACGAAATGATCCTGACATATATCCAAATAGATGGGAAAGCTAATATTTGAATCACATATGACACTTGTTTCCAAGTTTTCACCACATGCTTTGATTACACCCGTTGTATTTTTCTTATTTTTCCCTTTTTTTTTTTTTTTTTTGTATTTTGTATTTTTTAATTTTTTTTCATGTTCGCCAAGATGCCTATTTGCCAGGTTTTCACCAAGGAAACAATTTTCAAAATTTGCCTCATGCACTAGGAGATTTTAAGCATAGAATTTTCTAAGATGAATACTATTGATAGGTTCATCAAACAAATCCCCTTCTGATGTTGATAACTAATATGCTCCTGATCCATACACTGATATGATGACAAATGGACCAAGCTAGTTAGGCTCAAATTTTCCTTTCTTTTCTCTATTTTGCTGATTTCTAGGATTTTCCTTGAGTACCAAGTCACCAACCTGAAAGACCCTCAGTTTTACCCTATGATTGTAACTTCTTGACATCCACTATTGATAAGTTGTTAGATGATTAACAGCTTTTTGATGACGCTCATCGAGCAATTCCAGTTCCTACAGTCTAGATACCCTATAGTCTTCATCTGAAATGATACCTCTAAGTGATACACGAAGGGATGGAATTTCAACTTCAATGGGTAATATGGATTTTGATCCATATACCAAAGCAAATGGTGTAGATCCCGTTGGTGTTCTGATGCTTGTTCTATAGGCCCATAGTGCAGGGTTGAGTTGAACATGCCAATCACGTCCAACATCATTGATCATCTTTTTGAGGATTTTGAGTATGGTTTTGTTTGAGGCCTCTGCTTGGCCATTTCCTTGAGGATAGTACGGTGTTGAAAAACGATGTTGGATGTGGAACTTATCACATAGCTCTTGGACATCTTGATTTTTAAAAGGTCATCCATTATCAGTGATAATGGATTGAGGGATACCATACCGACATATTATGTAGTTCAAGATGAAAGAGGGAATTTGTTTCCCAGTGATGGTAGTAAGAGGTACTGTCTCAATCCATTTTGTGAAATATTTTGTAGCTATAATAATGAACTTGTGTCCATTAGATGAAGATGGATTGATTTTCTCTACTAGATCTAGGCCCCATTGACAAAAAGGCCATGTTGATGTAAAGGGATGCAGTTCTTGTGCTGGTGCATGAACCAGATTGTTGTGAACCTGACATTTGTGACATTTCTTGACAAATTGATATAATTCTTTTTCCATGCACGGCCAATAATAACCTAAACGGAGAAGTTTCTTAGCTAGAGTCATTCCACTCGAGTGAGTACCACAAATACCCTCGTGAACTTGTCATAAGGCCATTTCAGATTCATTGCATTCTAGACATCGGAGTAAGGTACCATCAAGACCTTGATGATAAAGGACATTTGTGATTAATGTATGTCGGGCGGATTGGCGGATAAAGTTCCATTTTTGGTTCCTAGAAAGATATGGAGGAAGAATATCATTTTTTAGGTAAGCATATGTTTTTTCATAGATGGAGGGTTCAATGTTTTCTATATGGCATATGGTAGTAGATTCTGATTGATAATGGGAAGGACATGATATTTGTTCTACCATAAACTCATAACAAACACGCTTCTCAGGCAATTGTAGTAGTGAAGCAATCGTAGCCATGGCATCTACAACTTTATTCTCTGCTCTTGGAATTTGATCAAACTTGATATTTTCAAAAGACTATTTAAGATAATCTATTTGTTGTTTGTATGGCATCAAATTTTCATCTTTGGTTTGATATTCATCATTCACTTGATAAATGACTAGTTGAGAGTCCCCATACACCTCTAAGTCCCTGATTTTCCATTGAATAGCCGTGTTGACCCCAATAATGAATGCTTCATATTCTACCACATTATTTGTACATTGAAACATGAGTCTATATGACTTCAGAATTGTATGTCCTTGGGGGGAGATGAACAAGATTCCTGCTCCTGATCCTTGTTGTGTACATGATCCATCAAAATAGAGAATCCATTGTTGAGGCATAGCTGTAATAATGTCTGCATCTGGAAATTCCATTGTTATTGGGTGATCATCCAGTAGAGGAGCTTCAGCTAATTGTTCAATGATTACTTGTCCCTTGATTGCCTTTCTCTCGACATATTGAATGTCGAATTCACTTAAGAGCATAACCCATTTTGCCAATCTACCTGTTAAGGCAACTTTACTTAGTAGATACTTCAAAGGATCAATCTTTGCAATTAACTTGATTGTATGAGACATCATGTAGTGTCTCAACTTTTGAGTAGCAAACACCACTGCTAAGCAAGACTTTTCTATGAATGTATAGTTTATTTCATAGCCATTTAAAGTTCTACTGATATAGTAGATGGCATGCTCTTTTCCTTTATTATCCTCTTGTGCTAAGAGTGCCCCCAATGAGATATCAGTTGTAGCAATATACAATATGAGGGGTCTTCCTTCTGTTGGTGGCATGAGAATAGGTGGTGACATTAGATATTGTTTGATCTGATTGAATGTCGCTTCACACTTCTCATCCCACATGAAAACTATGTGTTTATGCAATAGATGATTGAAAGGATGACTTATATCTGCCAGTTGGGAGATGAATCTTCTGATTGATTAAAGTTGTCCTTGTAGTGATCAGAGCTGGCTGATGTTTCTAGGAGGTGGAATCTCCATTATAGCTTTGAATTTTTTCGGATCCACTTCAATGCCCTTTTCTGAGACAATGTACCCTAGCAGCTTTGCTGATGTAACCCCAAAGACACATTTCTTAGGGTTTAACCTGACATTAAATTTCTCCATCCGCGTGAAGATTTTATCTAGGATATGCAGATGTCCTTCTCTAGTAGTAGATTTTTCTAAGATGTCATCTACATAATCTTCCATGGTGTACATCATATCATGGAATATTATCATCATTGCTCTTTGATAAGTCACTCTTGCATTCTTTAAACCGAATGGCATGACATTCCAGCAGAAGGTTCCCTATGGACATGTAAAAGCCGTCTTTTCTTGATCTTATGGTGCTATTTTTATTTGATTATACCTAGAGAAATCGTCCATGATTGATAACATGGCATGCCCTGCTGTCAAGTCCACAATGATGTCTATATTCGGTAGTGGAAAATCATCCTTCGGGCATGCTTTATTGAGGTCCCTGAAATCTATGCAGATTTTGATGCTATTGTCCAACTTGGAAATAGGCACAAGATTTGATATCCATTCAGCATAATCTATAGACCGTATGAATCCAGCATCCAGTAATTTCTTTAGCTCTGTTTTGACCATTAATGCAATCTGGGGGTGCATTTTTCTTAATTTTTGTTTAACAGGCTTGATTCTTGCTGGAAAAGACAAATGATGCATAAGCAAATTGGGATCCAAGCCTGGCATATCAGAATATGACCAAGAAAAGTTGATGCTTCTTGCTTTGAAGAATTTGATGAATGTCGGTCTTTCTTGTTCTGTCATGGATTCCGCCAGATGTAGAATTTTTTCCTTCTCTTCTGTTCCAATGTCCAGTGATTGTGTAGGTTTGACCAAAACTGATGATCACTCATGATAGTGTTCTGGGAGAGTGTCAAATCTTCCATCCTTTAGTGCCTCAAAAAGGTTTTCACCGTTGGATGCCTTCTTTATTTTTACTTTTTCTAGATCTAATGCTGCCATAGAATGGTTTTCACCATTAGATCTATTTTCCCTATTTTCAATTTTGGAACTGGAAGATTTGACACCCTCCTACTGAGTCATATTGTTATGAGTAGTATAGAGATAATTTGTATCAGGTTTAGTATGACATAGGAAATGCACGATGGCATCATCATTTGCAAATTTTGGTACAGTCAATGGTTCGATAGGTTCCCAATCAATAAGTTCTGGATGGATTAATGGCATGGTATCATCGGATTGATTTAGGTCAATGGAAGTAAGGGTGATGACAACAACATCGTCATAATTGTTATTCAGGATATCGAGATCCATGATGGTACCCTCTTTGAAGTCATCTAGTTCACTCAAATTATGTTCATCCTCACTAGAGTCATCGATATTTAGTGATCTCTCGATGAATGGTCTAGACCCAGAGCCTTGGCCCTCCTCACATGTAGGTGTATATTTTGAATTACATCGACTAGAATATCAACGACAAGTAAATCACAAGGTAAGGCCCACTCATATTCATTTGAGTCTGTTTCAGAACCATCTCTAAAGTGAAGGATATTTTCCATAGCTCTCTTTGTTAGCTCTTGCTTCTCTTCTTCAGAGTATCCTAGTCATGGTTTTTCTTTTGTGTGAAGAGTGAGAGGTGTGATAGGTTCTGTGATTCCATCCTTTCGCAACCCTATGGGTCCTTTTCCTTCATAACCCATCTTTTCAAGAATAGCCTTTCCTTTTCCATACTTATCTATGTTGATGTTAACATTTTTGATACTGATCTCAGATGGTGATGCTTCTTCATCCTTGTAAAGCCAATCTAGGATTGCTTTATTGTCTGTTTCTTCCGCTATGGTTCCAGATTTTACGAATGTTTCTTGAAGAACTGTGCCAGGTAAAGATGTTGGAGGTTTGATCATTGATGGTTGACCATATTTCCTAGGAGATGGCATTAACTATGATAAGTTAAGTGATTGCTCCATTGAGTACTGTCCCATTGCTTTAAATGTCAAGTGAACTTGCTTCTGAAAGTTGTTTGATAGAGAAGTTTGTGTACCTGGAATGTTTGTTTCAACATGACTTGTTTCCTTTTCTGTACCTTTCTTTTGTACCCACTTGGTAGTGATGCTTGGACTTTGCTCATTCTTGGATGATGATGAACTTGAAGCTTCCCTATTGTGAGGGACAAAGGTGTCTTGAGATATTCTCAATGTGTCACAATGTTGTGGATGATTATAA
This sequence comes from Sequoiadendron giganteum, assembly GCA_007115665.2. Classification (NCBI taxonomy): domain Eukaryota; kingdom Viridiplantae; phylum Streptophyta; class Pinopsida; order Cupressales; family Cupressaceae; genus Sequoiadendron; species Sequoiadendron giganteum. The sequence goes on from CM021106.1 coordinate 216,700,388, forward strand.
TCAGCAACTATAGTCACCTCTTGTCTGTTTACTGGAAACTTTAGGCATTGATGGTATGTAGAAGGTACGGCCTGCATTTCATGAATCCAGGGTCATCCTAGGAGTATGTTGTATGTCAACTCTCTTTCCAACACTTGACATGCTATATGCTTGATCATGGGTCCCACTTGAATGGGTAATACAATTAAACCTTGGGATGATCTTTCCTCCTCATCATATGCTTTGATGGTCATTTTTCTTCAAGCATCAATAGCGTCATCAGAATATCCTAGTGCACGGACTAATTTGAGGGTGCAAATGTTCAGACCAGCTCCCCCATCTATTAGAACTCTCTTAACACGATGATTATGGATACATACTTTCATATGCAATGTTGTGTTATACAGATGGTTTAATGAGACATCATCCTGTTCAGAGAATGTCAGACAATGCGGGGTAGTTAGGTGTCCCACCATAGCTTGGAATTGACAAACATCTAGATTCTTTGGTATGGTTGTGGCAACTAATGCTTGTTCAAGAACTTCCTTATGTGATGGTGACAACTTAAGAAGCTCCAATATTGATATTTGCGTGGGGATAATTTGCAATTGATCAATAATATTATAATGAGATTGAGGCATAACCGCACATTGAGATCCCACTCCTTTTAATATTACCTTGGCTTGTCCCCTAGTCATGACGTTTTCTGGTTGATGTTCTTGATTTTCTCAGGGGGTGTTTTGCATTTGATTGATAACATCATAATGTGATGGAGGTGGAAGTACATGTGTGGAGCCAATTCCTTTCAACATTACTTTTGATTGTCCCCTAGTTAGCGCATTGGCGGGTTGATGTTCATGATTTTCTCTGATTTTTAAGATATTTAATTGATTATCAGAGCTTTGCATGCTTGGGAGTAAATCCAAAGAGGTAATGGTGTTGGTTTTGTTCTCAACAATGTTATCGCTAACTGCATGATCATGTTTCACTTCAGATAGACATAGGATTGTTGTGTCATAGATATGACTATCATGCTTTCCTTTGTTGTTTGAAGATGATGCACCTTTGTCATAATTGGGTAAAGGATCTTTGAAGGCCAAATGATCATTGTTATTTTGAGGTCCTTCCACATACACTTTGTTGTTGTCCACCAAATCTTGCACTGCATGTTTCAATTCCATACAGTCATTGGTTTTGTGACCCTTGTTGTTATGAAAATTGCAGTAATCAGCATCATTCCACCATGATGGAGTCCTCCATCTTTCATCACTTAGTTAGTTTGCATTCTATTTTTGGGGAGGAGTTTTGTTCCCATGTGGTTTTCTCCTTTACCCTGTTTGATTTAGTTTGCATTGCATTTGTAAATGGGTACCTGATCTGGCCTTGTTGTCGGGACTCATATTTGCATAATAATTTGCTTCTCCCTAAGTTGCACTTATGGGAGGGTGTTGGTGTAATTAATTATTTAATTACACTTTAGCATAAGTTTACTTAGGCATATTTTATTTCCTAGGTTAATTAATAATCTTTATCTTATTGAGCTATCTTGTTGCTCAAGATAAGATTAGGGTTGTGCATGTCTTGCTTTTTGCATGATTACCTTTTGAAGGCTTTTGTAGTATTTGTAAAACAATTCATTCAATAATTATATGTCGGTTTTTTTCTTGCACATACTTTTGCTCTGAGGGTTTACAGAACATCTCTTCCTTTGTTCTGAATATCTGTTGCATGTGATAGGTGTTTGCTTGCAGGTGATTCTTGGGGACTATGAGGTTGAGTTTTATCAACTTCTTCAGGTTTGACTTTTGGGTCCCAGAACCTAGCTTCTCGTGCCGTAAGAAGGTCTCTAGTAACTAGTTCTTTCATTGCTAATTCCATTGATTGACCTAAAGGTGTGAACCTTCGCCGATTTGATGGTTTTTGATACGACTGTGGTTTTACGTTCTCATTATTTTGTATGGTATTTTACTTCACATTTTGTTCATTGTTCTGATTCTTTGATGTGGATGCGGTCAAATGAAAAACTGGTTTGACATTTTGGGGATCATTTGTTGTGTCATTGATAGTCGTGTTGTGATTCTTTTGCCAGAATTTCGGTTTCTCATCGCTTGAGTATTGATTTGTGGAGTTACTTGTGTTGTTTATTTTATCATTAAAATGTTTGATAACTCCTCTCTTGACTAATGCCTCTTCAATTTTAAGACCATTTTCAATCACTTTTTCAAATGTTGGAGGACATTGTAGTTCTAATCTATAACTCATTTCCTTCGTCAAGTTTTCAATAAACAACTCCATCTTTTCCTCTTCAAGAATGGACCATGGATACCTAGCGGACAAGTGTCGCCGTCTTTGGAGAAAAGACAAGAATGTTTCTCCCTTGTTTTGTTTGAGATTGTAAAGATCTGTGATTGTCACATCATGTTGGATGTTGAATGAGTATTGAGAGATAAATCTATTAACGAGTTCCTCAAAAGTTCTAATGCCTGGTTTTAACTTTGAAAACCATTCCATACATGATCCTCCCAAACTCCTTGGGAATAGTTGCATTAAATATGTCTCTTCTTGTGCAAACTCAAGACTCATCATTTTGAATTCTCTAATGTGATCAATTGGATCTGTTCTTCCATTATACTTATCATATTTTGGGATCTCATAATGTCTTGGAAAAGGTATCAAGCTGACCGTTGCGTCGAAAGGATAAGGGCAATTGTCCTGTATCGCATATCTCTTGGTAGTCCCTTGCGTCATATCTTGTATTTTCTATTGTAACAGTTGCATTTGAGATGTTAAAGCGGCAACCAGATCTATTGTTTGTGTAGGTTGTGGTATCTCAGTCTCATTCATTTCTGGTGTTTCTTTCAAATGGTTTACATCAAAATCTTTTGGAAGTTTTGCCCCTGATTCGGATAACATTAAAAGATATTTTTCCATGTCTTGTTCTAGAATTTTCTCCATAAATTTGTGAAACTTGGGATCTTGTTGAGCCACTTGGATGTCCTCTAGAGTTTATTCATTTTTATCATTTCGGTTCAGATTATTCCAAGGATTTTCCTTTGCCATTTCTTGTGATTTTTAAAATTTTTTGTACTAAGAATCTTTGTTTTTGGGACCTAGTTAATATTGGCATACAAATTTTTTCCCTTTCTTCTGAAATGTTGATCTTATGTGCGAGATAGTGTCAATTTGAACCTTTTTAAATAAAGTCGAATAAGATGACTTATCTTATTGATGAGACAATATTTTAAAAAAATGTTAATCGCTATACTTTGTTTCATGATGAAGGATGATAGTATCCTGATAAAGAAACTTTAGTATAGTAATTGATTGTGTATTTGATTTTTTTGGCACTTGTGATTTGCAAGATCTTGTTTCAATTGATAAGTTGGAAATTTGTATAAACCTTTCTGACTTTGATTCCTAGACAATGATTCTGATAGAAGAAATTTTATTCTGATGAAAACTGTGGATAAAATGATAGATTGATGGACTGGTAAAAATATTGAACTCTCTGTTTCAAAAGTGCTAAAATAGATACCAGAAGTGCTATTTCCCAAAAGCGCTGGAACAGAGGCCAGAAGCACTGAAATAAGTGATAGAAGTGCTAATTGACTAGAAGCATTGAAACAGTGCCTGGAAGCACTACATAAATTGATGAAAGCACTGAAATAAAGACCCGAAGCGCTGAAAGATTTAATAAAAGCGCTATTTTACCGAAAGCGCTGAAATACAGACTGTAAGCATTGAAATAGTGCCCAAAAGTGCTATTTCCCAGAAGCGCTAAAATAGTGACCAGAAGCATTGAAATAGGTTTCCAGAATGTTTAAATCAAAAGTTTAATTTTCTCTATTGTAGAATCTAGTCTGGCCTTGTGGCATACTATATTAGAGACTGCGGAAGATATGATGGATGAATCCGTTGACTACAGTTGTGGAGTTGCTTGAGAGCTCTTCTTTGAAAGAAGGATCGTGAATAGAGTGGTTCTACCGCGTAGTCTAAAGAGTAACCCCTAGCAAAATCGTGATAATGGTGAATGAATGTTCTATGTTGTAAAAAGAGTTTCCGATTTTGATATAGAAAACGTTGTCTTCTTAATTTATTTCTATAACTGAGAGGTTGTTTGGGCCTTGTAACTTTGATTTTTTTCTTGACAAACGTGGTGGACTTCCACTTTCACAGCATGGATTTTCTGATTTGTTTTGACTTGATGTTTTCAGGCTGATCTTTAATCTATTTTAAATGAATTTGTGAAAACACGGCAAGCAATTTTGAATAAGTGTTTTTAAAACTGAAAAGATTTTGTATATTCAAAAATCACGAATGATCTTTATTGATTTTGACGAGTTGTTTTAATAATTGTATTCAAATCAAGCAGACTCACACTTAAGGACAAGTAGGTCATCATTATACTCACAGCCCACATCTTGCAATTACGTTGACTCACACAGTCGTGTCACCCCCTAGAGGGCACCCGTGTTTTTGTCATTGCCAGGTGCATACTCAAAGTGATGGAAGTGGATACTGAATCCCTTGAGCAAGTGGTACTTGGTAATTATATGGTGAGTGTCTTGGGGGCAGATTCTTCCCTCCCCTTGCACCATGAATATGACAATGTATGGATACTGACTCAGCAAGAAACTACTCTATGGTTCGTAGATAGGTTTTCGTTCGGTGTGGCAAATAGATAAACTCCCTCAGGAGACCTCCCAATCTTTAGAACAAAGATTTTGGGGATGGTTATCTTGCCTACTACCGTCAAGTTGGACTTTTATCAACAACTTGCATTTTTATTATAGTGGGTTGGATAACCTGGCTTTGGTTGTTCCCACTTAGGTCGTTCCCGTAGGGTGAGTACTTTTTCCCACTACGATAGGTCTGCTAAAGGATTTAAAAAAGCGTAAATGACATGAAAATAAAAGTGAATCTGGCACTTTGGTCACCCAGTTAAGGCGAGAGCATAAGCCTAATCACCATAAGCACATCATATAAATTTGTCCTGTTTTAAAAGCCCAAAAAAAAAGAAATTTTCTAATCTATGTGAAGGTTTTGCTTCACAGAAATCATGATGTTCTTTTTAACTTCTACTGTAAGAATGCAGTGACTATCCTAGGATTGATAGATTTGCTTTAAAAAAACAAGAAAGTGACTATCCTAGATTGATCAATTTTAGTCCAACATTGAAATGACTATCCTAGATTTGATCAATTTTAGAAAAACTTTGAAGCGACTATCCTAGATAGATCAATTTTTGTCCGACTGTGAAAAAAATTAAAATCTGGCCATGGATGCGTCGGATTAGAATGACTTTTACAAAAGCGCTGGCATATTACACCGAAGTGCTAAAACAGTTACTTGGTGCGCTAAAACCCAAAAGCGCCGAAACAAGGCCGTAAAATGCCGAAGTTTTCCATGGAAGCGCCAATTTACTGAAAGTGCTGAAATATGGACCGAAAACATTGAAATAATGACTGGAAGCGCTAAAAACTGAAAGAGGTGAAATATGAACTGGAAGCATTGAAACAGTGACTGGAAGCACTGAAAACCGAAAGCGCTAAAACGAAAACCAAAAGTGCTAAAACTTTTAATGAAAGTGCTAAAACAAAAACACGCCAAGAACCTGCGTGACACTTTTTAGAAAATTGACAATTTTGATAAGGTTTGGGGTTAATTCCCCACATTGGGTGCCAAAATGTAAGTGTGTAATGTGTGAATAAGACTTAAAACACTTCTTAATATGACATTATATCAATGATAACTCAAATTTGAACTAAATCAAAGTAGTAATCAAATGAAAGCATCATATTGCTCTCTATCTCCAAAAATTTATTAAATCTAAATTGCTCTCAGATTGTGTAAGCAAATAAGACTGTTAAAATGACTATCTGAAGAATTAGATGATGATAATGTAATGCTAAATGATAAATCAATTAAACTAGCATGATATTGATGTGAAATAGATAATTGCAGCTACAAGAGGTAGCCATGGTTGAAGATTGATTGCTTGATGCTTGATATGTGAATTCTTGATGCTTGATGCCTGGATTTCTACAGAGTAAGAGTGCAAAAGCTTGATTATCTGGATCTTCTTCTTGGTTGAATGAGGCTATATTTATAGATTTCCTAGCTGTATAAATACATAGGGAAAGCTTTGAGAAGCTTGGATTCAATTTGGAGAATTGAATGGTGAGAGATTGAGGAGATTGAGAGAAAGATGGAGATTGTCTCTACCCATGAAAACACTAGGCAAGAGAAGAGGAAGAATTGATGGAGGATTGAGAGATCAAATTCCAAATTTGTCTCCAATTCGTCTCCAAAACTTCTCGTGAAGTTTCAATCAATTAATTTGACATATTTTGACATAAATTAGACATAGGAAATCTAATTCATTTTTTAGAGAATATGGATGGAATATTCTTTGTGCAACAATTCAAATATTTTGATTTATTTAAATTAGCAAAAGAGGGATAAATAATTTAATAAAACAAACTATAGGATAGTTGTTTATTAAATTACATAGAAGAATATGGCAATTAATCAATAAAGTGTTTTGTCTTTATTGTCTTAATTTAGAAATGATGTGATATATTAAAATAGGAAAATGATAATTAAATCAAACAAAGTATTTATTTTTGTTTATTTAATTAAGACGGGTTTAAATGAAATTATGAAAAAAGTGAATGTGAACTATATTAAATAAATATTTCTATTTATTCAACAGTAGAGGAAATTAGGATAATTAATTAAATAATTTGTAATTAATTAATCGGATGCTCTAGACCATTTTTAGGCATATACAGGTAGAACTTCTGTTGTCACATAAGATAGAAATTTGCTCATTATATGAAACATTTATATCCTTCAATATTTACATCATCTACAACAACTATGTGCAGTCTGATGCTACAACAATGTATTCCATCTTTGCAGTGGATAAAGACAGTGAATCTAGATTCTTACCTAGCCAAGACACCAACATGTTTCTAAGAAAGAAATCACCACCACTTCTACTTCTTGTTGGAATAATGGATGCACAGGTGTCCTTGATGAAGCTGCAGTCTTCAAAGGAGGAACTTTTCTTGGAAGAAATATTCAACCACATAGAAAGTATGATAATGGCATTCAAATAGAGATTGATATATTGATTCTAGAATAATTTACAAAGAGTACATATGCCTGATTATATAGGCAAGTGCTAAACCTAGAATGCAAAGGATGTTGCCAAGTGTTCAAATCAAACTACATGTGACAACTTGAAACCCTAACCAACTACCTAGGGAATGATAATAAGATGGAGATAAGTTCTAGAAAAGACAACTCATCTTCTAGAAGGGAATATTATCTCAACAACATTATTAAATGATTAAAAGTAACCTAGGACTAATATGATTAATTAATACCTAAGTTAACTTATGCTAGTGTAATAATTAATTAATTAATTACACTAACACCCCCCCATAAGTGTAACTTAGGGAGGAAATGAAAATGCAATGATTATGCATGATAATGATTGGTCTCGGTTGATGGCCATTTTAGGTACCCATGTACATAAGATGAAAAATGAAACTAATCTCCCACAAATGGAGAAAAGAGGAAAACCCAATGGGAAGAAAACCCCTCTCCAAAAAAGGAGATGAAATGCAGATAAGGTGATGATTGGAGGACTCAAAATCATCCCCCCAAGGACAACAATCATCACATGGATACAATCAATAGACCCCCCATAGGAGGGAAATAGAGAGACAATATAGCCCCCCCAAAAAATGTGATCACTTGCAAAAAGGTAAGTGTATGTAGACAAAACATGATCCAATGTCGAAAAACAACTTGTCTCCCTTTCAGAAGAAACAAAACCAGGTGCAAGTGTAGGGATGCTTCCCATTCAGGGTAGGAATTGAAGGAAGGAAGGATGAAGATGGATGTTGATGATGTCTCTGAAAGATTCTTATGTGTATCCTTTCCTGATGAAGATGAAGATGCCACAACCCACTTAGGTACATACCCAATCAATGTAGAAGGTGACAAATTAGGACGCTGAGGAAACTGATGTTGAACATGATCCAAAGACAGCAATGTGATGCTACTTCCATCGAAGGAATAGATGGAGACTTGATTTCCCCCCCATAATGAAGTGTCCTCAAAACCACTGAGAGAAGACTGAAGTCAATCCAATGGTAGATGCTGAAGAAACTCTGATGAAGATGGAGGAAGTCTCATATATGAAATCGATGAAGAGAAACCAAGTGTCTCCAAGATAGTCTTTGGATCCCCAATTAAGGTTGAGACAAAAGAATGAGGAGACTCAAGAAAACTCTCCAGAGTAGAATCTGAATAGAGGAGTGATAACCCCTCAAGAATGTTCTCCAAATGTATAGAAGTAGCCAAGTCAGTGATACCTGAAACAAAGCCATCCTGCGATGTCAAGTCTGCAAAACTGAATGTGTCCTAATGAATGATGATGATGGAAGCCTCAATCAATGAATCTGGACAAGGAATCATTGAATGTGAAGGGATACCAACTATCTCTAATGGATAAGAAGAATCATCTGAAGCAACCTTGTCAACCTCTTAAGAAGATTCAAGGCAATCCAAACAAATAACCTCCTGAATAACAATATCATCATGGGGTACCTGATATGAGGAATGACATTTTGAATCATGACCATCGAGAAAGGGTGCAGTATCTCAATCTCCATATATCTCCCAAAGCTTAGTCCAAAGGATGTGAGGACTATCACAATGATCAATAGATTCCAAAACATCACAAGCAACATGCATTGCAATCACCTCTAAGACATTATATTTGCTGCAACTCCAAGCAAATTTTTGAACACCTTGACCTGGATGGGGAACTGTCCATACAAATGTGGTAAAAATTCAAGTGGTTGGAGATGGTGGATGATCCCATCTCGCCATTTTTTATAGTTTCCCTTGTGCAACATAGTTAGAGAAGGAGAAGATGCAAACCCCATAATGTACAATCAAATTTCTCCAAAAATACAAAGAGAATAACCCTCAACAACAAATAGAAACTCCCAAAACTGATATGCAACTGAAGTGATGCCACCCAAAACAAAAAACCTTTTCCCAAGCTTCAGGATATCCAAGTTATTGAACAAATGCACCAAATTGAACAAAACCAATGCAAGAGTACTTGGAGCTAAAACTAATCAAAGTGACTGGACAATGAAAAGAGCTTTGAATTACCTTCCTGATGCTGTTGGAATCACTGAATTTTGATCAATGGTTTCAAAGATATGAGCCTTTATGTCCAAACTAGGGTTTTGACTTCAGTTGAATGTAGATTGTTCTGACAGAAAAATTATGCAAAACTGACTGCACCACTGGAAAGTAGGTTGAATCCTCTTTTTGACGATATCCCGTTTGTCGAATTTCAACACCATGGCGCGAAGATATGGTGATTTGAAAAAATCTTCCCTATTAGGGCCTGATAGGCTAAATAGGTGCAAAAAATAAAGCACCTAGGGCAAAAAAAAGTTTGGCCCTCAGTCGTTGATATGACCGCGGGGTGAGCTAGCAGTTTTTAAAAAAACCCACCACTGGATAAGCAGTGGCGGGGTAGCGGACGGGGGGAGCAGCCTAGTGGCATGGCCGAAACACTACTCAGAGTTCAGCGGTGTAAGGGGCGTCGGTGGGAGTGAAGGTCATGTGGTAGGGGTTGGTGTTGGTGATGAGATCGGTCGCCGGGAACTTGTGATCACCGAGAGTTGAGCGGGAGCTGATGCGACAGGGGCTGACAACCTTGTCGGTGTCTATAGACTAGTTGGCGGGGCTGACTTAAATAAAATTTTGAATATAATCTGTAGAATATTAAGGCCAATGCCGACTGAAAAAAATCTAACCCCAACTATATAAGCCGAAAAGAAAATTTGATGCCGATTGGTAAATAAAATAGCAGGTCACCCGCAGATTTGATTTTTTCCCAAACAATAGAAAATTTTGCCCGAAAGGAGAAATAAAAATAGCCTGAAGATCTAAAAAAAAATTGCCTTTTATGAGGACTGAGAGGGGAGATTTTTTCTTACAAATTTGTACGGATAGTACAAAAATATTGCAAACCCTTAAAAATACCTCTGATGGCTCCCGGTGTGGATATGTCCAAATTAGATGAATGGGCAGGCGATCTATAGGTTTTGAGGCCTTCTGAGTGCAATGGAGAGGTAAGATAGAGCCTAATCTGCACTAGAAAATAGCTTGGTCCCCGAGTAGAAGCAGCTAGCCTGCAAAGAAAACCCTCAAGCCTGCAAAGAATCTCACTAGCCAAACTTTCTTGATCGTGGGATGAACCTTAACTGGGATAGCTCTGATACCATGTTGGAATAATGGATGCACAGGTGTCCTTGATGAAGTTGCAGTCTTCAAAGGAGGAACTTTGCCAAGAAGAAATATTCAACCACACAGAAAGTATGATAATGGCATTCAAATAGAGATTGATATATTGATTCTAGAATAATTTACAAAGAGTACATATGCCTGATTATATAGGCAAGTGCTAAACCTAGAATGCAAAGGGTGTTTCCAAGTGTTCAAATCACACTACATGTGACAACATGAAACCCTAACCAACTACCTAGGCAATGATAACAAGATGGAGATAAGTTCTAGAAAAGACAACTCATCTTCTAGAAGGTAATCTTATCTCAATAACATTATTAAATGATTAAAAGTAACCTAGGACTAATATGAGTAATTAATACCTAAGTTAACTAATTCTAGTGTAATAATTAATTAATTAATTAATTACACTAACACTTCTATCATCCACACATCCTACCCAATTTGCATCTACATAATCACTTAGAGAGAAATCAGTATCCTTTGGATAGCATAAACCATGTTCTAGAGTACCTTTCAAATATATGAATATTTATTTTATGGCTACCACATGTGACTCTTTGGAATTGTCTTGAAATCTAGCCAGAAGAAAAATAACATGCATGATATTCAGTCTAGTAGTAGTCAGGTATAACAATCCTCCAATCATTGATCTATAATTTCTCTTATCAATCTTAGGAGATTATTTATTCCTACTCACCTTGCAACCAGTAACCATAGGATTACACACCAGTTTAGAGTCTTCCATTCCAAACTTCTTTAGCATTTCCAAATTTTATAAACAAGGAATAAATTCATCTCCCCAAAATTAGACATCTCAAACTCTTTCTACACTTCCACAAATATTTTTCACATACTTTCATTTCCTCCAAAGATTATATCATCAACATACACAACCACAATCAAGATTTCATCTTTCTCAACATTAAAGTAAAGGTTTCTATCTAAGGTACCATTATTGAATATTTGTTACAAAAGTTACCTATCTAATCTTTCACACCAAACTATAGGAGCTTGTTTGAGTCCATATAATTCCTTATTCAATATACAAACTATATTAGGATTATATTATAACTAAAAGCCTTCTTGTTGTTCAATATAAAATTCTTCTTCCAACTAACCATTCAAAAACTTAGACTTCACATCTATCTAATAAACTTTGAAATCCTTATATGCTACAAAATCCCTAAACATCCTAATAGCTTCCATTATTTCCACTGAAGAAAATGCCTCTTCAAAGTCTATTCCTTTCACTCGTGATTATAATTTTCACACAAGTCCTTCCTTATTCCTAACAACTTCTCCATTCACATTTAGCTTATTCTAGAACACCCATTTGGTTCTAATGAAATTTGTGTTTGTTGGTATTGGGATAAGTTCATAACTCTAGTTATTTTCAATCTACGTCAGTTCTTCTTCCATAGCCTTGATCTAAAATTTATCTTTGCATGCCTTAGTGAAAGTTTTATGTTTAACTTTGGAAAGTAAACATAAGTTTTCTCATTCTTCTATCATAACATCCTTTCTTCTTGTCAATACACCTCTACTTTTTTTCACCAATGATCTAATCTTCAAAATTATTTTTCTATGCATATTTAGGAGTCTTAGGGATCCTCTTCATAGTTTCTTCCTCTTCAACCAACACTTATTTTTCCTTACCACAATCTATCTATTCTTCTCTACAAGAGGAATCATCTAATGTTTTTATATCTATCAACACTGAGCTTTTATGTAAGTATTCATCCACTTTCACACTTGAACTTTGGATTCCTTTTTTATCCTCTTGTTGTAGCACTGGTAAGACTTTCTCTTTGTTGAGTATTTAAGAAATATTCTTTCATTAGGTTTAATATCAAACTTTCCTAATATTTACTAATCTCTTTTGATATACCACTTGCTTCAAAACTCTCTGAAATATTTGATAGTAGGAGTCCTTCCATACCATAACTCATAGGGAGTATTTGAATTTATTGTAATTAATTTTTCTCTATTACGTATGTAGACTATAGTATGAATTACTTTTCTCTAGTAGACATTTGATAGATTTTCTTCCTCCATCATTATCTTTGTTTCTTTATGAATTGTCCTATTCTTCCTTTCCACCACTCCATTCTATTGAGGAGTCCTAGGATCTGAAAAATAACTCTTTATTCCATGATCTTCATAAAAATAGTTAAACTCATTAAAGGTGAACTTTCCTCCTCTTTTGTATCTTAAAAATTTGATTTTTATATCCATTTCATTCTCAACCATAGCATTAAATGCCTTAAACTTATCTAGATCTTTTAATTTTTCTTTCAAAAAGGTTACCCAAGTCACTCCAAAGAAATCATCAATTAACATGGAATATGTGTGTCACATTAAAAGCTTCTTGTTGTTGTAGGTCCAAAAAGGTCTGTATGCACCAACTCTAAAGGCCCTATGGTAGAATATTTTGTAACATTGAACCAATTCTTGTTTTCTTCCCAACCTAACATTCCTTGCAAACTATATTTATAAGCTTTGTAATCTCTACAAAATATCTCACAACTTGATTAGAGATGACTCTAAATAGGCTATCCAAATTGATGTGACACATTCTTCTATGCCATAGCCAGCATTCATTGAATTGATTCATAAAGCACATACCATTATCACCCTTATAGACATTTCCATTTTTGCTTATTCCTATAGGAACTAGAGTTTTATAGCCTTTTTTGATCTCACAACCACCATCTAGAAATACAATATTATATCCTTTACACACATTTTTCCTACACTTAGAAGATTATGTCAAAGAACCTTAACATAAAGAAAATAATTTGTATTATGCTTTCCATCAAAACTGATTGAACCATTTCCACATATCTTAGTAGATTTATCATCACCAAATTTAACAAGACCTCTTTCAAACTTCTCAAGTTTAAAAAGATTAATTTAATCACCTATCATGTGATTTGAGCATTGATTGTCAACAATCTAGTATTTTTTCAAATCTAGCATGAAAAATAGTCACTATAGTTACATTATGACCTACTTTCAGAGTATCTTCCTTCATACATGTTGTGCCTTTTGTACACATGCCCCATTCAAAACAGGGACCCCCTTTTTGATCTGCCTCATTTTCTGTACCCATTTTTGTGTCCTAAAGGGTCAACATGTTCCCCAATGCAATATTTTAAGCTTCACTAAAGTCGCCACTTTCAAAAGGTTAAAAATTGCTAAGTTTGGGGTTCAATCCAGGTTTTCCTTGTCGAAATTCCCTTTCTGGAGTCTATGGCAATTTTCGGGTTTCCCCCTCCAGGTTTCCCCTTTCGGGTTTCCCCTTCCGGGTTTCCCCCTCTGGGTTTCCCCTTTCGGGTTTCCTGTTGAGATCTGTCGTTCTAATGGCGGGTTCAGGACGGCTTCCCGACCTCGGACTCCGGTCCTCCTGCCGCTGACTATGTTTTGAATTCACCAACTCCATCTACCGCCGTACAGAGAAATTAAATGATGTATTGATGGCGGTTTTTTCTATAAAAACAAATTTTCTGGCCATCATTATCATTTGCTCGAGTGATAGAAAAGGTTGGAGAAGTCCCAGTGCCCAGGTCTTTTCTTTTGTCCCTAGATTTTGAGTGCTTTTTCGCCATCCCCCATGCTTCTGACAGCTTGTTCTTCAGGATTTGGAGGTAGGTTTGCCGTTCGTGTGCCCTCCTTTTTGTTTTGTGAATTTCTGGATTTTGGTGAACGTGAAATATAAAGTTGAACTGGAATTAAATAAATCCATACCCCCCGCGCAAAACCCATTTTTTAGAAAATTGAAAATCGATTGCTAAGTGGCCAAAAATTTGATCCGAAACTTCATCACGCCGTGGCTGTTCTTCGGAACAGCGTCGAATTCTCCCAGCCCCGGGTCTTCCCATGGCCATCCGCAACTTCTTCGAAACTGTCAATGGCATTCCCTTCATCGGACTTCGACCTCCGGAATTCCCATACCGGGATTTCGTTGCATCCTCACCGTTCCAAACGGCCCTGCCCGAGCATCCTCCCGACCCTTAGACCCCGGACCCTCAAAGCCCGTCTAAACTTGAAAATCTGCGTAAACTCACCAAAATTCAATCCACACCCAGGATTCGGTCCTCGAAGTTCCATTCCCAAAATTCCATCCCGAGTTTGCCATTTCGATGGCCTGACCAGAGCAGCTTTCTGGAACTCTTTTCCCAGCTCCTGAAAGTCTTCCAACTTCCAACCGAAGCTCCTCGACCAAATTCCTCCAGACCCTGTCTCTTGGAATTCCGTTCTCGGAATTCCGTGTTGAGTTCGCCGTTTCGAACGGCCTTCGCGGGACGTCTTCCCGACTTCCAGACTCCAGTCTGCTGCCCGTCGAAACCTGAAATTCTAGGCAAACTTCGTCTGAACTTCTTTCAGATTCTGAATGCTAGAATTCTCCCTCGGGATTCTGCTTCACCAGCGCCATTTCGACGGCGAATTCAGGACAGCTTCTCGAGGTCCGGGTCCCGGTGTTTTGTGTGTCGCCTAGCTTTCCCGAACCCTCTGGCCGCTTTTGGAGACTACCTTCTAGAATTCCTCTTTCAGATTTCTGCTTCCATTCCACTATTCCCAACTGCCAATCCTTAGCTACTTCCCAGTGATGATGATCCGAGACCTGGATTCTGACGCCCATAATTCCGTATCCTCTACGCTGTTTCTGGTGGCTTTCCTCTAGATGATACCCGAACTCCCGAATGAGGGGTCAAATGACCTCCAAATCCAAAATGGATTTCGACCCACTTCCTAAAATTAGGTTTTCCTTCACATCAACCCTTGAGTTCTTGAATCCAACACTGGGAAATTCCTTTGGGAATTCCATCCTCAATTTGTCCTTTCAAACGACATTCTGCCAATGGAATTCCGGCCCTGGGATTTCGGTTTCTCTGTATTGCCTTCTAACGATGAATTTTCGGGTGTTGTGTGATTATTGAACAATGAATAATGATTGTAAAGCTAATCTTGAGATACAGGTACTTGTCTAGGATCATTTCATCATGTTTATTGTTACTAATCCTCGTCTCTTGTGCAAAATTTATGGAATCCGGTGCAGAAACTTCTGGCACCTCCAAGGGGAAAGGAAAAGAAATAGCTAAAACACCTCATGGTAAGGAGGAGAGTGACCTTATGAAGTATAAGTTCCAGAGGGTCCCTAGACAATCCAGAGTCACCTCCCTCTAGAGAGATGTCACAGATACCAACATCGGTCAAGTCGATGTTGACAAATTCATACAAAGGGTCAGGATGAACCCAAAGACAGAGAACATGAAACTAATAAAGAAGAGCGGGATTGCTAAAGCTGGAGGCTTCCCGCTAGCCTTGGTAGCCCCAAAACTAGTAATGGCATGCATAGAGGCCTACCAGGAAGAGACCTAGACTATAATAGACTAGGACGGAAATATCCTTACAGATATGTCCCCGTCGGGTATAACGGCCACATTCCACATCTCGGCCTATGAGAGCATGGAGGTTCCCACCATGGCAGAGTGCAAGGAACTATGGGAATAGGATCCCATGGGATGCAAGAAATTCATCAACCAATATTGGCTAAAGGACAAGTGGGGTAGCGCTGGTAAGCTTCCTCAGGAGCCTTTTCGCAGTGACTTTTTTGAGGATTACCATGACCTCGTAACTTTGCTGAGTTGAGTAATGGGCCTTCCTGGCACAACATTCTTCTAGGAGTGGATGTTCTATTTTGTGGAGGAGATTCTCCATGGCAAGGGGACCGCCTTCTATTGGGGAGAGATAATCAGTGACTGCTTCCATGAACAGTTTATAACCGTAAAGAAGACCTCCAAATTCTTCATGACCTCCTACTTGGTATATTCCCTTGTTGATCAGCAACATTATCAAGGATTGGCAGTGGTACCCAGTGATCCATTAGGGGTGGAACTCAAACCATATGACAGGTACACTCAGTTACAATTCAAGAATTTCAAGAGGGATTATTGTCAGGTGAACGATGTATTCATCACTCACATCATTCAGTCTCTTGGGGGTGACTTTCATAGGAAAGTTTCTCATAGCACCATAGCCCCCCTCAAGCAGTATGCCTTCCTTTACATACAATTCCCAAAGTTCACATACATCCGTGCCGAAGGATTCAAGGAAAGACCGAACAAGCTGCCCTGGTATCCCAATGACCAGATCATTCTGCTAGAACTGACCCAGCAGCTACGGCATATTCATAAAATCTTGAGCGATAAGCATTTGGCGGGCCCAGTTTACCCTATGGGGCTTGGCCAAGGAATGTATAAGATTCATACCTCCCAGTGCACGGGGTATTCAGAAAGGGAGTTGGTTGAGTATAACTTCCTTCAATATATAGCTCAGCCTCGAATGGACCCATATGGGCACATCAAGAAGGCACTAGGACAAGCGTATGCCCACCTCCACAACATCGAAGACTTCTGGGCTAACTGGAATGATGATCTTGAGGTACGAGTGAGGCATTACATGTGCATGACCGCCATCTTTGTACGAAGGCTCAACCTGTGCCCAGTTCTCGACTAGCTCAAGGAAGATGAAGACATAATGGTCAATCTCAGCTATGATGTCATCGCCAATTTTCCACTGCCTGTGATTGATTTGGATGAACCCGAGCTTGATGACCTCGCCGTACTCACTAGGCCTATCAAAATCTGAATGAAAGCATGGGTCGACCAACAAGTGGCTCGATTAAAACAACAAGGAGTCGCCTTGACATTCAAGGGATTGGAGAATGAACCAAGTGGCTTGAAAGGTGGAGTAGCTATCACCATAACTGGGGAAGGATCTAGTATGCCACCATCGGCTAAGACCAAGAAGAGAAAAGAGGCCAGTGAGCAGCTACCCAAACTAAAGGTCTATGCCCACAAGTCTTCTGAGCTAGAGCCTTCCAAGAAGAAAAGAAAAACAACTGGAGGCATGAAGACAATGGTGATTCCCAAGGGTCTGCCCCTTGGGATCAGAAAAGAGGGATCTAGCTCACCGGGGTCTCCACCTATCACGATCATCGCTGCCACCATGCTTCCTTCAATTCCAGCTCTTGCTTCCTCCTCGCTTGTGGTGGACATCTCTATCCACCTTGTTGCCACTCCTCCAATCTTGCAGGTCATTCCCATGGATTCATCATCTACCATGACCTCACCCATCTCCTCTTCTTCCATGTCTCCTTCCCTCCCTTCTGCTCCTGTTGCTACGATGCCTGTCACTGGTCTCCCAGAGTCATTCGTAAAGTACATGCAAAATGTACTCATCAAGATCTCAAGAATGCTCACCAATCTGGTGGTTCAGGCTGCAATAGCCAAAGCCGTGGCCTCTGCTCTAGTTCCCCTTCCCTCTACTGAACCACCAAAGATGGAAGCTACAATGCAAATATCAGATGAGCTCGAGCGACAGCAATTAGAGGTTGTAAAGGCACCAGAAGAGGAATAATTTGAGTACCACGAAAAACCATTGTTCAAGCATCAAGAAATTGATGAGGTGGTGTATGAGCCCTCCACTAAGAGCAACCAAGAGTTGAACACTGAATTTATAAAAGAATCAGATGATCCCAAGCTTAATGCAGAATCAGGAAAGCAACTCAAGGAGATAGAAGATAAGGAAGCCAAAGATCGACTAGCAAGAGAAGAAGAGGTTGCTGCTCAAGAGACAGTGGGCACTGGATCCCCTACTAAGAAGCAAGATGAGACCCCAGAGCACGACAAGGAAGTATTCCCCCATGAGGATGAGCAAGGGGAGAATCCTGAAGAGCATGCCTACAATTAGAATGAAGAAGAGGGGGATGCCGAGAAAGAAGATCCACCCAGAGAGCAGTTGCATACTAAGTCCCCCATTGGACACGAAACCCTCCGACAAGACTTTGAAGAGGAAAAAGAGGATGCAGGGACTGAAGAGAGGGCTCTCATCATCAGCACTGCCGAGCTTGAAAAAGGGGACAGCGGGAGTCAAAGTAAACCACCTGGGGAGGAGCCCCAACTACCCGAATGGCTACAAAGGCAACTAAAGTAGAAGACTTCCACCTTGAAGGATCCCAAGGCAAGGCTAGAAGCCATCATGGCCAGGGCATAGGTAAGCACCAAAAAGAGGGAGAAGAAACCCAAGGTTAGATCTAAGATAACCATGGATGCCTCAGGATCAAGGGTGGTGCAGATAGCAACTCCGATTATTGGAGAACAAGGTATAACTTACGACGTCTCCACCATTGACTTGGGAGTGGCCATGAGGGAACATAAGGTTGAGCATCTCTAGGAGTTGGTCGCCACAGTGGTGCACCTTATCCAATAGGATAAGGTCTCAAGAGAGGAGCTTAAGGAGAAAGTAGTCGATCTGACGACCTACATTCAACAATGGTCATCCCCAGATGAGCAACCCACAACGTCATTTGCCCCACCTCAGCTGCTATCCCAAGAGAAAATTAATAAGTTAGAAAAGAGGAGGAACTTAGACAAGACTACAGAAAACTAGTTCTGGCAAGCCTTGGATATGGGAAATACGGGCATCAACTTGGCTGTCTGGGCAGAAAATAGGTTCCTGGAAGTCCAAAAAACTCTCGAGGACACAAAGTCGATCTGTGAAGAATTTCCAAAGAAGTACGATGCAGCCTACCCAAAGATTAAGGCCATACTCGGGTTACCAATCGATGTCTGGGAAAGGGAATTTTCCTTCAAGGATGATGATCACTAGCTAGTGGACATGTGGAAATGAGAATTCAATCACAGGAAGAGAAGACTTGAGAAGGTTTTGGAGTGAATGGCGCTAGACATTGAATGGGCAAGAGATTCCAGAGAAGAGTGCACTCGGTACCTCAAGCTGATGATGGGGTACGAGCTGCCTACAGTCGAGATCAATCTAGAGAATATAAAGCCCTACTTCTTGAATATCATGGAAGATGGGATGTCCACCGAGTTCACCACTAAATTCATGTGCTTTGCTGCCAGAGCCTTTGCACAGTTAGAACTTTTCAAGGACAACGCTGCTAAGTATGAGGATGACTGGAAGAAGCTAGGCAGCAATTCCCAAGAGTGGTCTTACCAAATTTTAAAATCTGACATCATGGAGGTGGATAAGTTTCATGGGGTATGCTGTGTTGAAGAAACAAGAGGGCAATCCCATCATCGACGATGAGTTCCTTAAAGAATAGCTACAGCAAAGGGAAAATTGCTAGAAGACAAATTTGCTAGAGTGCTACCACTAGGTGACGAGATAGGGAAGAAACAAGAAATTAGTTTTAAATGTAATATATTTGGGTGTAGGTGAAACCCTAATGTAAGGTGAATATTGGTCACACAATAGAATCGAATATTGGCCACTCATTTTTTTTTTTGGAAACTATAAATAGGGCTCTCCTCCTCTCATTTGAAGAGAGTTGAGCTATTGTAAAGACATGCTGCTGAGAATATAATAGAAAATACAGTCATTTTCTGGTGTATTTCTGGTTTTCTCCACATGTTTCATGGTTCTTCTCCATTTAGTTAAAACTTTTCTTTAAGTTAATTTACTATTTTTAGTATCCTTAGATTCGCTTTGGTAGAATTAGTATGGTGTCTCCAGTTTTGTATATTACTGCTATGTGTATGCTTTCCTTGTCCATACTTTTCATCATTTTCTAATGGTACATGACTGTGTAAAGTTATCCTAGACTTTAATTTCATTGCTGCTCATTAAACTTTATCTTGATTCATGTTCCCATGGTGAATGAATGATAGATATCTGCAGTCCCTAGAAGATAGCACAGGTTTCATGATATTGCGAGAATTCTGATTAAGTGAAATTTTGTTTAAGGAAACTGTCCACAACAGGAACCTCCATGATCACTATTCATTGGTAGTTGTAGGTCTGGGAAACATCTTTCTTCCTCACCCTTTCTCTTTTTTCCTTTTTTAGAAACAATTTGTGTTAAGGTTCATTGCACATTGTAAAGCCAAATCTGACGAAATAATGGAGTCCAAGACTGCTGCCTGAACCTGCAAGAAAGCATAGTAATTCCCAATCTATAAAACTCCATTCATTGATTCAATTCTCTGACAACTTCGACCACGTAAGATCGCCTTGTGATTCCAGCAAAAATCACATCAAACAACTAATATATTCGAAGCCTCATCATGACCTAACACCCAGCAGACCTTGGGATAGTGTTCTGCAATTTGATTGTGGAAGATTGTATTTCAAGAGAGGTAATGCACCTACATGTTACCTATGTTGTTAAGTGCATAAAAACACCATCAACAATACATTTCTTAGAGTTAGTAAATTAGTTCAAAAATTTAGAGACATGAACAAGAATTCATCATTTTCATCATCTGGGTAATCAAATTCATCATTAGATATATTGGCATCTTATTTCCCATAATAACTTCGCTTAATTAATTTACCTTTATTCTCCTTAAATCTACCATTTGAAGTATACATACCTATCTGTCCAATATTGAAACATTTGAAAGGTTACTTACCTCTGTATTTTTGTGTGCCCTTTTTCAATCTCCTCACAAAGTTTTCTTCCAGCTCATCAAACTCATCTAGATCTGATTCTTCATTCTTTTTTCTTTTTCCAATTGTAAAAGTAGTCTCTTTTCTTTTATAATTTGGACCAAACTCTCTCAATTTAAAATTTTTTAAAGAACCAAACAACTAATATCTAGAATAACGATCTAGATTTTTAGCTTCCTCAATAGGGAAACCTTATGACTATAAGATTTAGGAAGAGTTTTCAATAGTACATTCTTTACTACCTCATATTCTTCAATATTAACATCAAGACTAGATAATGGAATTGACAACTTCGTCCACTATATAGATGAAACATGAAATATATTCATCTTCTTTCATCATTAGGGTTTCAAAATTAGTCTTCAAATTTGGCATCTTTATTTTCTTGACCTTATCATCTTCTTCATAGATACTTTCCAGCTTCTTCTAGATCTCACAAACTGATATAAAGCTCTCAAATTTATAAGTTTTGATTTAGAAATATGAATTAAGAGAGAATACCTTGCTTTTCCATTGTTCTCATATGCCTTGATCTAATTATTAGTACTCAAACCATTTGTAGGCATTGCATATCTAGTTTCAATAGAATTCCAAACTCCAAACCTTAGAGAAATAAGAAAACCTTCCATCTTGATCTTTTTTAATGCATAATCACATCCATCAAATAAAGGATCCTCCTTCTTGTACACCATCCCAAATCTACCTCAAGTAGTTAAGATTTCTTCTAAAGAACCTTGCTCTGATATAAATTGATCAATGCACAAGAAAACTAAGAGTGGGGGTGAATAAGTTTTAAATTAAAAAATTAGCACCCTTATTAATATTCAGATCTACATTAGTCCTTAACAACCATTAAACATGTATCATGTATTAGCTAATTTTGTCACATAAAACTACACCCTACTGAACAAAAATTCAATGTTCTAGTGACACAATGGAAATGACCTCAAGGTGTGGGACATTGCAAATTGAGGTCAAGTTCCTTTTTAAAAATTAGTGTAGATGTGTTGGTCTAACCCAGCACATAAAAGGCTTAATGCTAACCTACTCTAATAGATCACAAAAGAAAAGGGGTAGAAAGAGACATGAAATGAGAAAGAAGGTGATGCACCAAATTTAGAGTTTGTTCCTTCCTACTTCATAATAGCATAAAATTTCAAAGAAACAACTAAAACACCCACTCAGATATGAAGATAAATGAATTTTACTCAAACATGCAAGAGGTAATTGTGATAATAGTTTATTTTTATTGACATAAATATTGAAGTAACCTTTATAATAGTATAAAAGAGTTATAGGTCTATAAAATAAATATCCTAGATGGGCCAGAGGAAGGATCCATAATAATGATACAATAATTTCCTTTATTTTTTAATCATAACAAAGAGTTGAATTTGAAACCCTAACCCTAAAATAACTAGGCTTATAGAAGATAAACTCTATTAGGAAAAGAGATCTGAATTACTCCCACTATAGAGAAACATAACTATACATAAAGGCTCTAACATACTGAGAACATCCCAAGATGACAAATCACATGAACATAGGTATGGGTGCCCACAAATTTATACTAAAATCCAAGCCAATATACCTTGACCAAAGAATATGGCCTCTACAACACATCAAGGAGTACAACGGTGCCACTCAAAAATGAACTAAAATTTTGCAAAGATGTGAAAAATTGATCCATGTTGATTAGATTCGATCTAGTTGCTGAGATATTTTTTTGAGCCATTACTTCTACAAATCTACCAATAAAAAGAGCAATTGACCATTGGAGTTTGAATATTGGTCATTCAATTGGAGATGGATGGAAGATATCAGAAGTTGAAATGAACTTTAAAATGTGATTGTTGATTTCCAGAGAATCAAAATCAATAGCTATCACATAGCCTTAATACATAGTTGACCTCTTTAAGAGTATAAGGTGGAAAATAGTGATGCATAGGATGCATGTGATGCAAATAAAATCAGCCACCTCCTACCTGGTATGCATGTCACACAATCACTCTATCATGCATTGAACCTAGACCCACCATGTCGGTATCATTGCACATAATGTAAATGACTTATGCTTTATGTTTCCAAATCAGGATATGAAGAAACCTAGTGATGACCATTAGATGCTTGTCCATTAAATCAGAACTATTGATGCTCCCATCACGACAAACAAGACCATCGCAAAAATAAATTGGGTGGCATCATTCACAATAGTGATGTGAATGATGCACATGATGACCATTAGATCTTCTTGCACTAAATCTAAGTCATTGGGACCATACAAAGCAAATGAAGGCCTTGGGCCCATCATGATATCTATCACCTACCCGATGTCCTACTTTGCTCAACTCAAGACCCACCATATCACTCAGGGATAATGAGGAACTACCACTTGTCCACATTGATGTCATACACTATCCTATCGAGATGTCCAAGGGACCATCACTTATGTCTTGCTGATATCAAAAAGTCTCCTCGATGAAGAGATCCTACCTTCATCGCTCATTACGCAAAGGCATTATTACCTTGGATCATAACCACGATGTGAAGGGCACCCGTGATGACCAAAAGATGCTCACCATCTTTAAATTTAGGTTGTTTGTCACAGATCATGCATACCACCCCACTATCTTTCTTCACAATAGTGGTGTAAAGAAAGGGCACAATGACACCTCAATTGTTGGATGCTCTCTATTTAATCTCAGCCCCTCATCGCTCATTGTGCAATTTTTTTTAGGTTCAAGAATATATCCATGATGCAAAGAGAATATATTTCATTGCTCATCATAGAATTGGAAATGATGGGGAAAAGGCAAAGCATGATGGGAGATATAAATACTTAAGTTGTGGTATTTAGCACATGGCATAAATTTGT
Source organism: Sequoiadendron giganteum (assembly GCA_007115665.2). Classification (NCBI taxonomy): domain Eukaryota; kingdom Viridiplantae; phylum Streptophyta; class Pinopsida; order Cupressales; family Cupressaceae; genus Sequoiadendron; species Sequoiadendron giganteum. The sequence goes on from CM021106.1 coordinate 216,724,071, forward strand.
TCATAGAAGGGGGATACACCTAGGTAACATAAGGCTATGTAATTTAGAACATTCGAACCTAGGGAAAGAATTTAGACTCGGGTGAAAATATTTCAAGACTAGTAGATGTAAGATTTAGGAAAAATATTTAAACTAGGGATTGGACTAGAAGACACAAGTAAAGGGGCCAGCAAAAACATGACCACCTAAGACATAATTTATAAATTAGCCAATCAGGGACTGGGGGTCAACATGAGTTTATAACAAGATTGCATGCCAGGTTCATGGGTTTAGGGGTTAAGCACATAAGGGTTTTGAAATCGCTATCTTATAAGTTTAGAACCCTAATCAGACACAAATGAGGAGTTAAAAACCTCAAAGACCCAAATTCATTAAAAAATATTTATGGATTTCAATAGGATGCACACATAGGACTTCTCTAATCGGATATAAATGATGTACATCCAAGGGTGTCATAAAATATGTCAACATTTTGGTGATTTATGTGGGATGATTTCCTACTAATCATGGAATTCAAAAGCCTTATCAACCCATTGGGTACAATGTCATGAAACATGTCAACAGAAAGGAGCCTCCCAAGGGTAAAACAAGACATGTGTAGGCATGCACGTGGAGAAAAGAATGAAAACTAGGAACATACATTCCCTTAAGGAGAATGTAGGGTGTGTAAAGCACTTATGAAAAATGAGAAATTTACAATATGTACATGAACACTCAAAACTTATCAAAAATAAGGTTTGATATGAATCCCATTGACCAGGATTAAGAGAATCTCACCATCCAACCTAGAAAGATGGAATGCATTGGCCTCCTTGTAGCTAGTGATGACATATGGACCACTCCAAATGACATAAAAATTGGAATGTATTCTAGCTTTAGCTCTATCTTCATCCCATTTCAGCACTAGATCTACCTCTTGGGACACTCTATGAACCATCTTTTGTCAAAATTTATTTTGACCTGTGCTTGATGTTCTTCTATGACTTGCATAGATTTTTTCCTTGTCTCCTCCAATTTTGAGATTTCAACCATCCTTTCTATCATAGAATCATTTTATTGTAACTCCAACTGATGTGACAACTCAAGAGAAGGCACCTCTAATCATAATGGAAATCTTGCTTCCCTTTCATAAACTAGCATGAAAGGAGAATTACTGATTGCTCTTTTAGAGTGATTCTATCAACCCAAAGGGCTATCTTCACCTTTCTATGCTAGATCCTTTGGTTTTATTCAATGGTCCTTTTGATAATCTTGATGATATTTTTATTTGAAGACTTAGCCAAGACATTACCCTAAGGATAATAATTAGATGAGTTCTTCAAGTAAATTTCATACTTGATTTCCCAATCAAGTATTTGAGCACTAGTAAAAGTAATGGAATTATTTGAAAAAATGGTGGAAGGAGTGCCAAATATTATAAAATTTCCTTCAAGGAATTCTAAAATTGAACCATCGATGGAGTCCTTCAAATGAACTACCTCTATCTACCTTTTAAAGTAATCTATGGCTATTAAAATCCACTTATTCCCAACACTTGATGGTGGATTTATCATGCTAATAAAAACCAAACCCCACTATGTAAATGGTTGATCAAATTGAATGGGGTGAAGAGAGAGGGCAGCCAACCTTTTCATTCTAGAAATGAAAACACACTTTTTGCAATTTCTCACCTATTTCTAAGTGTCATTGAATAGGGTTGGCCAATAATAACCAACCCTTATAATCTATGTAGCACTAGTCCTTGAAGAAAAATGGCCACCTGAAGAGCCATCATGAAATTCATTTAGCAACTTGATGACTTTATCTACCTATATACATATTAATAGGACTCCATTGAAATCCTTTTTGAAGAGTATGGCATCCACTATGACATAGGGAATGGAATTTTTAAATTTCTTCTTTTGGTCTTGTTTAGACCCCAAGGATATATACCTTTCTATAAAAGGTAGTCATATCATGCACCCAACTACCTTGTTATTTTTCATTTGGTGTTTGTTTTTCTTGTAGCACAAGGGCAACCTATTTAGGTGTCTCAAATGTTAAGAACAGTTATTCACACATCCCTTTTCCTCTCACCAAATTGGTTATCTTTATGTCAACGTCATACACCATCACCTTGGTGATCCATCTGACCCTTGTGTCATTGATATCTCTACTTAACATGAAATATTTAATAGTCACATGGGACACCATTAGTTGTGTCTTATTATTAGACAATATGTGTCTAAATTTTTTTAATGCTATAATAGCAGCAAGAGCTTACTTTTCAACATAACTATACTTGAACTCATCATCTTTGAGCCCTTCACTAAAGAAAGCAATGGGCTACTCTAGATTTTATTTATTTGGTTGTGTTAGAACAACTATTATATTTGCTTCACCCATAAAGGTATAAAGAATGAAATCCTTGTCATAATTAGGATTGGAAAGGGTAGAAGCTTGAGAAATTTCTTGTTTTATATCTTCAAAGCTATCTTTACCTTCTTTGGTCCACTTGAAGACCATATTCTACTCAAGCATAGAGGTAAGAGGTTTTACAAAAGTAGCAAGGTTTGGAATGAACCTCCTCACAATGTTAATTGTGCCTAAGAAACTTTATAATCCTTTCTTATTACTGGAAAGTATGATGGCTAAGATAGATTTCACTCTTGTAGGATCAATGACCAAGCCATCCTTTGAAATAATATTCCCAAGAAATTTTCCCTAGTCAGTGGCAAAAACACATTTATTTGGATTTAGGGAAATACCATATTCCCTCCATTTATGAGATACTTGCTCAAGGTGACTAAAATGATCTTTTTCATCCTTTGAAAATATAGTGATATCATCCAAATAGACCAAAAAAAACTATCTAAACACACCTTGAAATGCCATATCCATGGCTATCTAAAAAGTAGCACCTGCATTGGTTAGACCAAAAGGCATCTTACAATAAGAATAGGTGCCCCACATTTTAGTAAATGTTGTTTTATGTTGATCAGATTCATCGACCATAATTTAGTTATTCTTGAGTAACCATCCAAGAAAGAAAACCTTTCTAACCCACTAACCCTTTGTAAACTATGCTCCATCGAGGGGAGGGGATCAAAATCTTTTAGGGAGGCTTTATTTACATCCCTAAAATCTACACAAAGTATTATTTCACTATTAGTTTTCCTCACAAGAACAAGATCTAAAATCCATGAAGAATTCTTGATGAAAAAAATTATTCTAGCCTCATTCAATTTGGTCAACTCCTTTCTCATCAAAGGCTCAATCCAATGATTTATAGGCCTTTGTTTTTTCTTTGCAAGTTTGGCATCAGGATATAATTCAATAGTATGTTTAGAAAGGCCTAGGTCAAAACCCTTTAGGTCTTCACAAGTCCAAGAAACTACATGATTTTATCTATTGCAAAGATCTACGAAAACATCATTTGCACTTGTAGATCATACCTTTCCTGAGTTTAGAGAATTTCCCCCTAAAATTTCTATTAGATTGAAGTCACCCTTCTTTGCAGCTAATTTCACTCTTTTTCTACTTTAACGAATCATCATGCTTCAAAATACCTTCAAGGTTGATAAGACCATTTGGTAGCTTATTTCTATTCAGTTTCATAATCTAATCACCATACTGATTTTGTAGCTTCAACTAATTTCTTTTAGAAAAGTTTACCTCATGTTGCATAAAATTCACTATATATTGGTCACTATCAAAAGCATGCCAATTAGCTTTATTATCTAGAATATTAGGCCTCACAAAAAGTATGATATGCTACTCCTTTTTTTCTTGCAATATATGTTGGTATGTCAAACTAAGCACCAACTATTCAAAGTCTATCAACATGTTTATTCTAATTTATTGGAGTTTTTTGGATGTTAAAACCATCAACACCCTCAATAAACCTTATGCTTGTCGTATTTGATCAGATTATTATTGGTTGAGCTTTGAGTTCTTACTTGATGGACAACCAATTCATTGTCACCAATTTTTTTTAACAAACTAGTGTTCCCTTTTGTGCAAGATGGACACCTTGGATAAGTGCTTCATACTCAACCACATTGTTAGTGGAACTAAATTGAAGTCTAAAATAATATTATCATTTCTCCTTTCATGGAGATACCAATATTACACTAGAACTAGCACCATTTCTATTTCTAGCACCATCAAAAAACATCCACCACAATCCTCTTTGATCTTCTTGAGTTTTTATGAGATTGGGGATAGTAACATTCTCCTCATGGTGCAATAGGTTCCAAGACCATTCTCCTTTATTTAAGCTTCGGTAAGTGGGTCAAATTGTAAAGCATTACTCCATTCATCCAACAAATACTGAAGGAAATCTATTTTATTGGTAGTCTCATGAACATAACACTCTTCCCTTTGATCAAGCAATGTGCAATTCATGTTTATTTGAGTAGGAGTGTAGGGCTCTAGATTATCTTTTGTTATGGACTCATATTTGATGGTTGCTTTAGTACCATATCTAGTTCTAAACAACATGTGAGACCAATAAATACATAAGTACGCACCTATCTTCAAAGAAATCTCTAGATAAGAAAATCAAAAATTGAGCAAGAAGGTATGTGACTAAAACTTCTTGCAACACATCATAGCTAGGACATGCATGCAAGGACAAATTTAGATTCTTAATTACTCCAATTGTATTAATATAATTTCTATCTAATTATAAAACTTTTATAGCCATCAATTCATACTTGATACCAAGCATGTGATTAATCCCCTTAGTCATGACTAAATTACTTTCCCCCGAGTATATCATACAATTATACAATTCTCTTCTTCTTTAGGTTGCACCAGGTTTATTAATGAAGTAGTCTTCTCCTTTTCTTGTACATCACCATTTTGTTTATGTTCCTTTAAAGATTTTTGTAGAAAATACCTCTATGATGGGATAGATAGAACCTCCCACATAGTAACATTTAGATTGGATTTCTTTATTTGCTCCACTATGTTAAAAGGAAGTTGGTTGGCTTTTAGAAGGAACCTTTGGAACGAAAAATTATATTCTTGTTGTTTGTGCAATATTAGGATGCTCCACCATTAGTTTAGGCCTATTAATAGGTTGATTTGATTGTAGAACCTATATTTTAATACCTATTGGTCAAAAAATTTCTCTTGGTTGAGTTTGTTGAGAGACTGATGCTGCCTAACCATGGAAGATGAACCACTCTTCATCACTCTTTTCTTTGATCTTCTATTATGGGCTATTGCATCGATATATGTTTGATTTTCAACACAAAAGTATTCTTCACCCAAAATCCAAAATGAGGATTCTTCACTTGTATGACTTTGATTACTAGAAGTTGATTGGATTGTACCAATCTGTTGCTTTGAGGTAGAGGTTTCATTTTCAGCTACTAAATTTTGCACAAACTCTCCATTTTGGAAACATTTTGATTATGAGATTTCTCCCAAGGGTAACACCACTCTTGATCTTAGGCTAGATTATTTCTCATTGGGACCAAATCTTTAGGATTGTTGGTAGCAGGTGTATGCATGTTATTCATGGGCTTAGTATGATTCCATTGATTTTTTACTTGATGAGGTGACCTATTTTCTTGACAACCCTGATTTTAAGGATGATAGGACCTATTATTTAAATTTTTTTCGTATTTTGGAGAAAGGTGTGCAAATATTCTAGAAGTGCAGCAAAATTAGAAGGTTGGCTTATGGAGACCATTGAAGTAGGATCCATCAAGATAAGGGCCATAATTGGCTATGAATGAATCTCTCAAAATTAAGGCATTGGTTGCCTAGGAGCTATCTTCTTAGCCTAAATTAAACAATTTTATGCCTCTATGGAAGCATCATATGCATCTAGTAAGGTAGAACCACCCGTTCATTGAATCATAACAACTATATCACTGTAAAGAGCTCTCAAGAAGTATAGGAAAACATGCTTAGGAGAAATTTTGACCAAGGTTGGGATTCTCTCCCAAGTCTTTTAAAATTTGAAGTTGAAATCACTCATAAATTCAAGAGGTGGTCTTTTAATTATGGTCTATTGTTCTACCAGGTATAAAGGGTCACTTTTATCTTCAAAATTCTTGCATAACTTCTCCCTGAATTCATCCCATTTGTGAATGGAGTTGGAAGGTAAACCTCTATACCATTGTAATTCTTTACCTTTCAATGAAGTGGCAAGTAATCTAACTGCCATGTTGTATCCTATTACATTCTGTAAAGAGCATATATTGGCCACATCTATAATGTGCTCTTTTGGATTTGTAGATGTTTCACCAATAAAATGAGGAATACTTTTCAGGGCATTGGCTGGTATATCATTCTTTTGAGAAAAAATTAAGGGGCTACCACCTATAGAAGATACAAAGGGCTTATTTCTAGGTAAATCCATGTGGAATAATGTCCTATTTGTATGGGTGGTAGGTGTTCTAGTCTAAAATATTCTACCCATAGGTGGTGTAGATTGAGATCTATGAGAAGGAATTGAAATTTTTATTCCTTCTTATAGGTGATAAAGATTATCTATTTCTTCTTCTAGAAGTAGAAAATGAGAGTTAGATATATTGAAAATTTCCTCTAGAAGATGATCTTGTATGAATTATTGGCATGAATTTGCACATCACATCTTGAACCATAAGTTTTAAGTAGTGATAGGGTCACCAATCTATATGTAGAGTACTCCCTTGATTGCAGAATTTCCATGTACTTGCTTAAGAACCTCTTCATTGTTGAAATATTGAGAGTAGCACCACTCTCAATATGAGTGAAATGAAATTTCTTGCTTGTCACACTAGGCATTCTATAAATTGTTGTCACATAAAACTGCACCCTACTAAACAAGAATTCAGTGTTTTAATGACATAATGGAAATGACCTCAAGGTGTGAAACCTTGCAAATTGAGGTCAAGTATTTGAATGAGGAAAAATTTATTTTCTAAACTAAGTGTAGATATGTTGGTCTAGCCCAACACATGAAAGGCCTAATGCTAACCTAGTTTAATACATCACAAAGGGAAATAGGTAGAAGGATAGGTGAAATGTGAAAGAAGTTGATGCACTAAATTTAGATTTTGTTACTTCATACTTTAGAATATAATAATATGTCAAAGAAACAACTAAATAACCAAATCAGATATTAAGGTAAATGAATTTTAATAAAACATACAAGAGGTAATGGTGATAATAGTTAAATTTTATTGACGTAAAGATTAAAGTAACCATTACAATGGTAGAATGCAAGAATTGCAGGTCTACAAAAGAAAAATCCTAGAGGTTCCAGAGGAAGGATCCATAATAATGATACAATATTTTCCTTTATGGTTCAAGAATAACCAAGATTTGAATTCAAAATTCTAACCATAAACTAACTAGGGTTACAAATGTTGAACTTGTAGACATGGAAAATGTACAATTTGATTTGACACACTGGATCCTGATTTACTAACACCATTTCATCCTAAATCATTTCCTTTTCTAGTCATTTAATTGAATAATATGTATTTTATTAAATTCATCACTCTTCATCTCTTAATTAAATAAATAAACTTTATCTAATTAAGTCATCATCTCTTGTTAATTAAATAAATCAATTTTATTTAATTATTTATGTAATTCCTGTTTAATTAAATAATTCACCTTATTTAATTAAGTCTCTAAAGTCCTCTTATTAAATTGAATAAACTAAAAATTATTTGATTTAATCTAACATTATCCCCTTTAGTTAAATAAATCAGAACATTTATTTAATTAACCTTTCCTCTCAATTAGAGATTGAAGGGACGATGGATTTTTTAGGAGATGGCTTTGTACACGTATGCATGAGGCCGAGCTAGGGAATTCGAGCCCTAGCTTGTGTTCGATTTGTTCTCTATTGGCTACGCTGGCTGGGTGGGTGGTGAACTATTCTGCGGGGGGTCTTCTTTTTCATGTTCCTGTGGCTAGGTGCTATGGGATCCTTAGTTTGCTACGCATGGGGGTGGTTGGCGCCTATCCTCTACCTTTGGTGTAGGTCCCTGTGGGCTAAAGCGGTGGTGTGGGTCTATGGTAGGGTGTGGTGGGTGGCAGGGAGTGCTCTCCTTTGCCTCCGTAGGGTTTGATCCTATTTTTGGTGGGAGTGTTGCGCATGGCCGGTGGTGAGGTGTGCTCTGGTGGCTGGGTAAACCATTCGCATGTCTGTCTTGGGCAGTATGGCAGCTATGCCATGTGGGGAGTCATCTCGGGCACCGCTCAATCTTGATTTTCGTGCCGTGGTTGGAGCAAAATCGCCAATCCGAGGAAATTGTTTGGACAATTCTCTTTTTTCCCTGGATACAGGGTTTGCGAGGAATAACCTGAAAGGGGGTCTGCGCATTCTGAAGATTAACGGATGCCTCGAACGCTGCAAGGAGAGACCCAAATTGGTGATTCCAATTGAAATGATTGCTAAGGACATAGAATATTATTCCCGACATTCGCTTTATTGCAAATTTCTAGGAATGAGAGTTTCTTTGCAATTCTTGGAAACTTGGGCCCGAAGGACTTGGGAGCCAGAGGGTGAAATAGATGTTACGCTACTTGCAAACAACTACTTCATGGTTACATTTAACTACTTAGCTGATCACAACAGGATCTTTGAGGGAGGGCCCTACTTTCATAATCAGATGGGGTTGTTCATCAAGCCTTGGCATGCAGGGTTTAACCCTTCTGAGGAGCTTCCAAATCATGTTCCGGTGTGGGTTCACCTACCCAGGTTCCCAGTCGAGTGTTGTTGAGAGGATGTTTTACACTTGCTTGCCTTGACGCTTGGGAAACTAGTGGGGCCTTCGACACAAACCCTGGGTAAGAAAGTTATGACTTTTGCTAGAATATGTGTTGAAATTGATCTGAGTAAGCCTTTTCCAGATGCTCTTGATATGTGTGCGGGTCCTCACTCTTGGGTGCAACAACTGGATTATGAGACCCTTCCTTTCTATTGCTGCCTCTGTCATGAATATGGTCACTTGCTACGTAGATGTCTGAGGGCTAGGCCTGTGGAGCCTAACCCTCCACCGCCTCCCCACAACCATCCCGGTGTTGACAAGAGGAAGAATCATGCTTCTGTGGAGGGGGCTGGGTCTGAGGGTTTTGTTCTTGTTAAGGCTTGCACCTAGAATAGAGGTCACAAGAGGTCTTTGAACTAAAGACAGGATGAGGACACTTTTAATAGATTTGAAATCTTGGATGATCTTAGCCAGCAAGAAGTTAATCATGGGTTAGCGAATATGGATCAGGGAGTGTAGGGTTCTGGTGGGGAGGATCACATTTTGGGTACCCCAGTTATTCCTCAAGTTGACTCTTCCTTGAATATGGACACTGACATGCAGGTGGGGGCTCAGGTGTTGTCGGCTCCAAATGATATGTGTGTGAAGGAGGCTGGGGTTCCTACTTTTCTGGCTCGGAGGGCGGGCTCAGAGGGGGTCAAGGGTAGCAAGCCCTCCCCTCTCTTGGGCATTTTGCAGAAAGATGGCAAGAAGGGGGTTTTGGATAAAGCCTTTAAACTTGGTCGAAAGAACGATTTGGAGAAGATTAAAATGATAGGGGAGACTTTGGTGGAGTCAAGGTCAGTAAAGACCCTGGATTCTAATTTCTCGACTCTGTCGAAATGATTGTTATTTCATGGAATGTAAGGGGCTTGAACAGCGGCCCTCGACAAAAAGTTGTTCATGAGTTGGTTAGATGTCACTCTCCTAATGTTCTTTTCCTGCAGGAGACTAAGTTGTCTGTAGATGGCATGTTGGGGTTAGTGCCTAAGTTGTGGAGGACTACTGAATGCCAGTGTATTGGGGCCCAGGGATCCTCGGGGGGCATGGCTTGCTTTTGGAATCCTTGAAAGATTAGACCTCTATGGTGGCTCTCCTTTAAATCCTCTCTCTCCATGGTGGTTGAGTGGTCTGAAATGGGGGAGGCTATTTTACTCTCTAATGTTTATAAACCTGTTGAGCTCCAAGGTAAACAAACATTATGGTCCAATATTCATCTGGTTCGTAGCATGGCTCCTTACCAACCTTGGATTATTATGGGAGACTTTAATGCTATTATTGAATTAGCTGAGAAACGGGGGGGTATTCCAAGACTGGAGCCCTCTGCAATGATGTTCCAAGCTAATATTTTAATTCTTAATCTTGTCGACATCAAGCCTAGCAATGGTCTATTTACTTGGAACAACAGAAGGGTGGGAGACAGCTGTATTGCCGAACGCTTGGATCGGTTCTTGGTGTCCTGCTTCTGGGTTGGGGGTATGTGGTCCTCCAGCTCAGAGATTTTAGATTGGAGGGGTTCGGATCATTGGCCTATTCAGCTAGTGGTATCTTCTGCTAGGGTGCCCCGGACTCTATCCTTCAAGTTTCAGTTAATGTGGCTGCGCAACGGGGACCTCCATAGCTATGTTGCTGATTGGTGGAGGTATGGTAGGCCTGCTTATGGTACTGCAATGTATACTTTTGCTAAGTTACTTCAGTATGTCAAGTATCAGCTCAAACATTGGAATCGCCACTACTTTGGTAACATTTTCTCCAAGAAGAAGGTTGCTCAAGCGAAGCTGGATGGAATTACTAGGCTGATTCGGGAGAATGGGGTGTCTAAGAATTCTTTGCGGGAAGAAGCTAGAGCCTTGAAAGCTCTGGAAGAGTGGGAGCTATAGGAAGAATTTTTCTAGAAACAAAAAGCTCGGATTGATTGGATTCAAGCGGGGGATAAGAATACTGCATTTTTCTTTAATTCTGTGAAGGCTAGACGTCATGGAAATTCTATCTCTACTTTGGTTAATGACAGAGGAGAGACTCTCTCATCCACTTCGGATATCACAAAGGAAGCTGTGCAGTATTTCTCTTCCTTATTCAAGGAGGAATCACAAGGCAACTCTATTGAGGAAGCCCAGGTTCTTTCTTGTATCCCTTCTTTAGTCTTTGAGGAGATGAAGGAGCATTTGATGAGGGAGATCTTAGTGGAGGAGTTGGAAAGGACTGTTTTTCAGATGAAAAAGGGGAAAGCTCCAGGTCCGGATGGTTTCCCAGTTGAATTCTTTCAAGAATTTTGGGAGATCATCAAGCTGGATTTGTTAGCCATTGTTCAGGAGTCTTAGAAGAATAAGCAGATGTTGCAGGCACTAAATTCTACCTTCCTTGCTCTTATTCCAAAAGGTGATGGTGCAGATAGGTTAAGCCTCTTTCATCCCATCTCTCTCTGTAACATTATTTATAAAATTATCTCTAAGTTGATTGTTGATAGATTGAAGAAGTGGCTTCCGATGTTGATATCTGAGGAACAAAGTGGTTTTGTGGCAGGGTGGTAGATCTTGGATGGTGTTGTTATTGCTACGAAAACCATTCATTCTATGGTCAAATCCAAGGAAAGGGATGTGTTCATTAAGCTGGACATGGCTAAGGCTTACGACTGGGTTCGATGGTCTTTCCTATGAAAGGCTTTGGCTGCTTAAGGCTTTGAGTAGGAATGGATTCGATGGGTTATGAGCTATGTGACCTTTATTTCCTTTTCTATTTTAATTAATGGGGAGCACTCGGAGCTTTTTGGTGCTTCTCAGGGTTTACGGTAGGGTGACCCCCTCTCCCCCTACCTGTTTCTTCTCTTGGCAGAAGGTTTGGGTCGTTTGATAAATAGGAATGTTGAGACAGGCCTCATTCAGGGATGGAGATGGGGAGGCGGATTACCCTCGTAATCTCATCTATAGTTCATGGATGACATTGCTCTGATGGGTTTGGCCACCATTAGGGAGGCTACGAACGTGCACAGGGCGCTTGATGTGTATCTTATTGCTTCTGGTCAATTGATTAACGAGGGCAAATCCTCTATCCTCTTCTTCAATACTCATGTTTCCATTTAGAGGAGGATTGCTCACATTTTGAGATTTCAGATTGGGACTCTTCTAATGACCTACCTAGGAATTCCCATTTCGATTGGTAGACAGTCTCGTGAATCCTGGCAGGTGATCTTGGATAAATTTTGGGCTAAAGTTACTCATTGGACCCATCGGTGGTTGTCCTTTGTTGGCCGGGTGCAGCTGATTAAGTCTGTTGTGCAGGCCCTCCCTGTCTATCAGTGTATGGTTCTTGTGGCACCTATGAGTTTTGTCAAGGAATTGGATTCCTTGGCAAGACAATTTTTATGGGCTGGTAGCTTATTATCTTCTAAATGGAGCCTTGTTAGATGGGATATTGTGTGTAGCCCAGTGCAGTTTGGTGGCCTGGGAGTCAGACAGTCGCTTTTGTCAGGTACGGCTCTGGCAGCTAAACTATATTGGCGGTGGTGTGTGGAGTAGGATTGTGTGTGGGCTAGGATTCTGACTCAGAAATACTTTTTGGGGTCCTCTCAAGGAGATATCCCTAGGTACTCCTTGATGGGGAAGGGATCGGTGATCTAGAATACTCTTAGGAAAGGGGTTGTGCTCGTCAAAGATGGCCTTTTCTGGGTTTGCAAAAGTGGGAATGAGGCACATTTTTGGCATGACTCCTAGGATGGTTACTCCCCCATTGTTTCTCAATATCCGCATTTGTTGACCTTGAGCCAGAGATTCTATGAGAGGGGTTGGACCAAGGTGAGTGACTTCAAATCCCTCTCTTATCAGGGGCAACTAGTGGTGGCGGAATAGAAGTCCCCGAGCGAGTGGCCAATTATTGGTATGGTGGTGGAGTGTGTGGAGCTTTTCAACATTCTCTCCCGCCGGAGCTATAGCTCTCTTGTTGATAGAGATGTGCTCTCCTGGTCTCCTAACCCAAAAGGGGCTTACTTTGTGGCTTCTGGATATCAGGTGTTGCTCTCTCAGCGGTTGGAGGGGGGGTAGATTCAGTGGTGGAAGAAAATTTGGAATAAAATCTCTTGGCCGAAGTGTAACTGCTTCATTTGGATCTTGGCTTGGAATAGATGCTTGACTTGGGATAATATTCAGAAGAGAGGTTTTTCGGGTCCATCCCGATGTGTTCTTTGTGGGGATGCCGAGGAGGATTTTGAGCACCTGTTCTTCCATTGTGCCTTCACTATACAGCTCTGGCATTTTTGGTAGGGTATCTGGAAAATCCCTTGTGTTCATGCTTCTTCTTTGGTAGAATTTTGGGGAAGCCTGGGGAGACCCCCCTCCTCGAATGCTCTCTTGCAGGACATATGGTATGTTGGGCCCATCTTTTTGTTGTGGCAGGTCTGGCTGGAAAGGAATAGGAGGATTTTTTGAGGTGAGAATTTGTGGTTTTAATAGGTTTGGTCTCGAATAATGGGCATGATCCAGGAGACGGTGGAGGCCAAATGTGAGGTTAGGCTGCCTTTGGAGAGAGGGGATGTCGAGGTGATTGGTCGGTTGGGTATTCAAGGGATAACTTCAGTCTCTGCTTGTGTCAGAAGGTAAAGGCATGTGAAGCAGAGAGTCTAAAGGGTGGGGAGGTGGGTGCCCCCTTCGGGTGACTTCTTGGAAATTAATGTGGATGGTTCTTCTAGAGGCAATCCTGGTCTCGCTAGGATTGGAGGGGTAGGCAGAGATTCCTTAGGATCTGTGGTTTTTCTCTTTTCTATTCATGAAGGTTTTCAGACTATCAACTATATGGAAGGTCTGGCTATCCTTTACGCTTTGAAATAGGCTTATCTTCGGGGGTGGCGAAAGGTTATTTTTGAATCTGACTCCCAGGTATTGATCAACTTGCTTAAAGACCAAAAGATTGTTGATGTTAGTTGGTGGTTGGCTGAGGTGGTGCAACAGATTCTTCAAGTTTGTTCTGTGATGGAGAGGGTGTCATTTTTCCATATCCCAAGGGAATGGAATAGGGCGGCTGATTGTTTAGCTAAGTGGGCTTCAAAGAATGTGGATGGTTGGAAGGTTGAGGGATGGGAACAAGTTTCCGAGGACTATCATCAGGTTCTGGAGAGGATTCTTGCTGAGGATGGGACTGGTACTAGGGATGGCTGATCTGTGTCTTTCTCTCTGTTGGTTTTGGGGGTTTGGCCCTTTGACTTCTTGTAAGGATCAGTTATGATTTTCAATAAAGTTTTTACCCTCTTTTTATTAAAAAAAAAAAAAACCTTTCCTCTCAGTTCTTGACTTAATTCAATTTATAAATTTAAGTCTAAATTGTCACATCTCCTAATTCCTCATTAAATTAATTAAACCATGATTAATTTAATCTTAATCTATGTCACATTCTCTAGAAAATGAAATTTACACAATAAATCAATTACTTTGATTTATTTAATTGCCTATTTTCTCTCAACATGGAATAAAAAGGGAATATTCCCTCAAATTTGAATTCAAAATTTAAATGGGCTTGGTCCTTCCAACAAGCAATTTAATGCCTCTTACATGTCCTTGGCCTTCATCCAAGTGACATTAACTCCATTTCTTTCATCCCCCCTAAACATGTCACTTCATCAAATTCAAAAATTCAAACTTGTGCATTGATCAAAATGTGCTCAACCTTCAATCATTCACATCTTGACAAGTGGCACTTGGCCATTAGATGTTGAATGATCCCACATTGATTATTTCGAATCTCTTCCAAATTAAAATCTATAAATTGGAGGCTTCTCTCCACATTCAATCATCCACAACTTGAGTAAACTTACTCTACTCAACTTCATCCTCAATGCAAGATCTAGTTTCATCCATTTCATCAAATTCTTACCTAGGTTATGCAGATTTTTCATCATGGAGCTTGATTGAATCTTCATCAAGGTGCATCACTCATCAAATCATCAACATTGTAACAAAGGAGTTGGGAAAGGGCTGATTTCGACATACCAATCGGCACCAACTCTGCCATGGGATTGATAGTTGTTCATTAAAATAGGATTTATTTGCTTTCATTTGCATTCCTCTTCATTTTTTTCCTATATTAATGTTTCAATCTAATTTCATGGGGATTCCTTGTTTTAACCTTGCATATTGATCTAATATTATGTATTTTTGTGGCTTATGTGCAGGTATGAAATTGGTGTTCACATTTTGGCGCTAGAAGGAGGGCAAATCTCGAGTTCAAATCACGTTTTTTTTTTTAAATTCCACGTTTTTCTCATTTTTTTTGCAGGTTACAAGTTTTCGGCCCTATATTGTACCACATACAGAGATGCAATGTTGTATTGCACCGCACCCATTCTAAAATGTGGCTATGTATTGTACTGCACCTGCTCCAAACTTCACCGTACCTGTTTCCCGCTAATTTTTTTTTCAAATTTTGGCCAACTTCGTCGCGTGCCAAACTCCGCCGCACATACAGTCTCTTTTTTTGTAGAGTGATGCACATATCCAAATGCTTAGCATTATATAGCACCACCTCTATTCCAAATTATGTTGCACTCACTAACTTTGCCACAGGAAAACAGTCAGTTTTTAAATTTTAACATGTGCTTTTTGATTTTTTGATTTTCTAGCTTTTTACCAGTTTGTTGTTTTTGTGCTCTCTGTTTTTTGTCATTTTGCAGTTTGGAGCAAGAAAAAAAAAAGAAAAGTAGGAGGTTCTTCATGGTATCATGTTCACTATGAACAAATTTTTTTTAAACACTAAAGTGTTGTTCAACACTCTTTAAGGATTTGAAATTTTGTTTAAAAGACATTTGTTAATTTCATTTGCCTTAGAAACACTAGATTTATTTTGGGTTTAAAAAGAACAAACAAATTTCTCTTTCAAAGTTTGCAAGAGGCTAAAAATAACTTAGAAACAATCCACTAGATTTTATTTAAAGGTTTAAAAATTGGACAAGGAAAACTTCACATCTCATTTTGGTGCTTTAAAACGAATCAAAATCACTGCTTTTGAGCTCTAAAATGAACAAGTGTTTTTCATGTTTTTCAATCTTTTTCACAAATTAATATCATTTAAAAGGTGTATGCACTTCTCTCACACCTCACGGTGATCTTGAGAATAAAAATTATTTTGTGATATTAAGTTTTCAAAAATATTTCCTTCACATTTTGATTTGGGAACTTAAAATTGAACAAACTTGTTTAGTGTGAGAAAAATGCATTGCGAGTGTTCTCTCTTTGTTCATGCAAAAAAATATGATCGAACTACGACTGAACTTACTCACTATTGTGCACCTTTAGAGAGCCTGCCTTGGTGGGAAAAAGTACTCACCCCAAGGGAATGACTCAAACCGGTAACAAGCTAAGCGCCAAGCTATTCCCAATCAGTATACAAATTCAAATGGTGAGGAAAGCTCATCATTACAGGAGCTCCTACAGACAAGAGATTGATACTCTTTATATGGGTTGATCTTGCCTCTCGTGTGGCCTTCTGAATGGGTACCCTGATTATGAACCAATTTGCGTAGAAGCCAAAATCCTTATCTATTTTGTTGGTGCAAAAGGTCATGTCCTTTGAAGCCGCCCCACGTTATACATGCAATTTTGTTGTAGAGATGAAAAGTATGCCATGGGAGATTCATGGGTGCTAATGCTTGGCTGACCCGAGAAGTGTGTGTCATGGAGGGGAGCCAGTGTGGTCAACCATCTAGTCATCCGCACAAAATATGTGCAACTGGATTCGTCCAAGTGGGAACCCAACAAAATATTGTCTCTTCATCCTAGGGTTGTACATGTGCTTGGAAATGGAAAATACATTGCTTAAAAAATTGAAAAACAAACATTCACAAAGATCTCCAAATTTCAAACCCCTTGGAGGAAAAAAATATCCTTGATGAATTTAATTACTCTTGCTTTCCCTAGGGATCATATCCTTAGAGGTTTCTAAGTGCTTGGATTTTATCATCATTTTTTTTTACTAAGGTTAAACCTAGGAAAATTTTGCCCTAATTTCCTTGATTTCCACATAATGGACCTTGTGGGATGAAAAGAAAGTGGGACATTAGACATGAAGTTTGAAAAGAAAGTGTTTGTGGTAAAAATAACCAAACCTAAGCAAGACAACCGACAACTGAACCACATGTGTGCTTGTTCTCTTTTGAGTCTTATGGTTTCATGCAAAAATTTCTATTTTGGTTTGAGTTACTCCTAGGGAAAAGCATGTTCTTCAAAACCTTGGTCTTGTAAATAAATCCTCTTAGGTTCATCTAGGATCAAGTCAAACACTTCATCCATCCCTCAACATCAATCAAACATCACCTCACCAACAACTCTTTGGAACTTTGAAAACATCACTTATGCTAGACTTTTGGAAAATCAACATCACCTTATTTGACTTAACACACTTAGTCGAATTATCAATCCTCTTGAAAAAATTTGCCTCTAGAATAACGCAACTTCCTGAGGTCTACTAGTTCATGGTCACTTTGATTGGCTTAACACACTTAGCCAATTCATTCTCTTATGCGAATTTACCTCTAGGATAAGACAAATTCCTAAGGTTTATAAGTCCATCATCACCTTGTTTGGCTTAACACACCTAGCAAAATTATCCTTTTGTGTACGAGTTTACTCTAGGATAACACAACTTCCTAGGGTTTTCAAGTTCATATTCACCTTTTTTTGACTTTACAAATTTAGTCAAACTATCAGCAATCAAATCAAAACAAGTCATAAAGTCTAGCATTGATCTAAATTTCCTAAAAGTTCAAACACCCATATCATTCACCCCTTTCATCCTTCATCTCATCATTGGTCCTAAACCCCTCAGAGGTCAACAAGATCAAAACACAAGAAAAACATGGAATATAAACTCAATTTATCCATCATGACTAGTCCAATTCAACCAAACTATCCAAGCCTTACAATGCCAATTGATTTTCAGAACTTGCATTTGTACAATCCATACATGGGATCATTACCTCCTACAAACCTCAATGGTACAACAAATGTGAGTTTTCCCAATCTCAATTTTGGAACACCTTTCCATTTGGTAGATTTAAATGAAAGTCAAAACTTACAAATCTATCAACCAAACAATCAGGGCATGAGTCTTCCCCCTTTACCAGCCATCAATCAATCGAATCAAAGCATCATATCAAATACTCCCATTTTCCCATCGATATCACAACAAAAAATGGAAACCATTCAAGAAACCCCAACAATCAACACCATTCCCAATCCACCACCACCACTGCCAAATACACAACATGAAAAATTAATTCTCCATCATGTTGCAAGCCGCTCAATAAGCTACCCGCAAAAAGGCACTCCAAAACTAACAAGCTGCACAACTAGCTACTCAACAAGCACAAGCACAATTAGCTGCCTAAAAAGCCGCACAAGATGCACAAGCGGCTCAAGTAGCCCAACAAGCATAGGCTCAAGATCAAGCCCAACACCAGGCTTGACAGGCGCAAGAACAATACTGAGCACAACTACAATACCAACAAGCACTGAAGGATTTTTAGACACAACAACAAGCTAAACAACAAGCTTTGTTGGTACAACAACAACATGACCAACAACAAGCATTGTTGGCTCAGCAAAAATTGCAAGAATTATTCCCTCAAAAAATCTTGCAACAGATTCCCACCACAATTGTTGAAAATGATGACCAAGATCCTTCGACCAATGATCATGTCGAAAATGTCTCTACATTAGCTAATGAGTTAGAGGACACATTCCAAAAAATTATTCCAAAGCATGATCAACATCTTTCACCAAGGTCTAGAAATGATCCTTTCCAAAACATATGGATATCCTTTGACCTCATGACATTTGAGAAAAATCCTATGCCTAATGAAGATATCCAAGAGCCCTTTATAGGAAATCCATTCTTTTAAATTGACCCATGTGAAGAAATTGATCCAAAGCATGTCAAAAGCAATTTCAAAATCATTCAAGATCAAGAATTTACATCTCCAGCCTACTACAATGATATAATGGACACTCTCCTATCTATACAAGATGATCATATCTGCATAGCACAGACTCCTCCATCTACCCATGAGATGTTTTCCCTGAATGGACCTATAGATGATCTTCATTCAAAACAAGAGTCTCATACTCTTGGTATCATTACCAAGGAACAAGAGTATCCTAATCTTAACATTTGTACACATGATCAAGATATAGAGAAATCTAGAGACATGTCAAAAATGGGTCATGAAGAAGGCTCCTAAAGAAGT
This sequence comes from Sequoiadendron giganteum, assembly GCA_007115665.2. Classification (NCBI taxonomy): domain Eukaryota; kingdom Viridiplantae; phylum Streptophyta; class Pinopsida; order Cupressales; family Cupressaceae; genus Sequoiadendron; species Sequoiadendron giganteum. The sequence continues at coordinate 216,743,040 of CM021106.1, forward strand.
CGTGAATCAGAAACATCTTATGAAATGAATCATAAGGAAGAGTTTTATGAGGACAATGAATCATCAACACCTATTAAAGAATCATTAACATTAGATATTTCACAAGATCAAGCTAAAGATATCAATCAGGAAGTCATCCCATATAAGGAGGATCCCATCACTTATAAACTTGGATCACTTACCTTTCTTAGGGCAAGCTACCTCATCAGTAAAGAAGTTGTCACTTTTGAAGCTCCACCATAGAGCAGAGAAGGGTTAGCACCTTGTTTCCAAGGTAAATCATATCCTATTACAGATAATTTTTTTCAGAAGATTATTGGCAATCCTAAGCATCAAACTCTGGATTATTCCAAAATTCAGGGATCTAAACATGTAAGTCATACCTCTATAAAACTAGGGCAACTTCATCTCAAGCAAACCTCAACATAGGGAGCACGAAGGATCCTTATGATGAAACTGATGCCAATGCTACAACTCGCCACGTCAGGAATCTTCATCCACCCATTACCCCATCCATAAATTGGGACCAATGACAAAATAAATATTTGAATCAAAGCACAAAGAATGCTATCAAATAAAAAGTAGCAAAGCACGAAGGAAAAATCAAATACAAGTGGATACCAAAGAATACAAAGAATGATTATCCCTATCAAACTCCATCAGTCAAAGAAACTATGGGGAAAAATAAAAGGGAAAAGTATCCATCAAAGATGTCCAAAAAGGAAAAATTAGGCTTCTCAAGCAACACATAAAGTATATCAGGAAGTTGGTCCTGATTCCACACACACTTTTGTATCCATCCATAATTGCTCATCTTCCCAAGTTTGGAGAGTCAAAGGTTCCAAACTGTCAACCAATCCATCTTTTATCCCTGAACACACTCCACCATCCTTGCATCCACACATAATATCCAATTCTCACATTGACCATGTGCTGGCAATGACCCTTCATCATAATGATTTGGAAGGCACTCTATCGCGATATGCGCACAAAGAAAAAGTTAACTCTAGTATCAACAAACCAAATCAAGAATCTCAAAGGTTTCTTTCAAGTGCACGTATCTTAGCAAAGAAGCTTCTTCAAGTAGGATATCGATGGCACATTATGAAAAAATCATCTACATCAGCACCACCAAGTGGTTCAACATCAGCCTAAAATCTCTCAAAAAATAAAAAAAAATCAAAAAATATAAAGAAAAATAAATAAAAAATCAGAAAAAGGATTGAAAATAGTAAAGAAAAAAATCATCCTCTAGTGAAAACCACTATGGTGGCGCTTTGGATAGGTAGCATGATTAAAACCTGGAAAACAGGTGTCATGTGTAGAATTGAGCATCTATGTGTGTCAGTTCATAAGAAAGCATCTTATCACATCCATAATAAAGCCAACATCCCATCCATATCATCCGTTCATCCATGAACCGTTTATCCAAGCCATTACCATCTATCTACATTATCTTGATCTTGATGAAGGTTTGGTGCACACTTCACATGTGTTTATGGTAAACATCTTGACATGGGACATTTTCACTGATCCTATCCAATCCAAACGTTGTCTGAGCCTTGAAGCCTTATCTGAATGAGCATCCCTCTATTCAAACATCTTATCTTGTCACAAGATAATCCTTGGCATCCTTTGCATGTTACTGTATCTATCCATACACCTATTCAAGAATCCACCCACTATCATTCAAACATTGCTAGACACTAGGGGGCACATATTTGCATCTTGCTTCGAGAATAAATATTGATATATATCCTCCATCCTATGTGGTGATCCAAACATTTGCAAACGTGAAATCAAATTGGTCAAAAAATTTGTGAGCACCAAGTCAAATCACTAGCCCATGGCATATTTTGATGAGACTATATTCCTTATCAAGTTTTATCTTTCGTCAAACATCAATCTAAACAATCAATATCAATCGTATCTAATGTGTACATCTGTGTCACATCAAATCATCAAAATAAATTTGTTCCAAATCAATCTTCATCAATCTTGATCAATCCAATCCAATCAAGTATCACCTTGTTTGACTTAACACACTTAGTCAAATTATCCAATCCATCATCAACTTGTTTGACTTAACACACTTAGTCAAACCATCCTCTTTTGTACAAGTTTACTTTAGGATAGCACAACTTCCTAGAGTTTACAAGTACATTATCACTTTTGTCTGACTTAACACACTTAGTCAAACTATCAATCCATCAATCGGATCAATCAAATCCTAGCTTGGTTTTCAACAAAATCCAAAAATAGGTTACTGATATCATCACATATACACATCCAAAATTTCAAAATCATGCGAAAATCCAAAAACATCCAAACCATGTCAAAATCAAAAACATCTCAAAAAATCAAAATTAGAGTTATTGTCTAAACTACATCATCTTTGAGCTTAAACTTAGGCAAGGTTGATCTTTGATCATCCCCTGAGACAGTTTAGGTCAGTACTTTAGGCGTCAATCGCAATAAAATGGCAACCTGTTTTCCCATCCATCTTATCATCGAGTCAAGTCAATTGTCATTCGAACTACATCTTCTCTGAGCTAGAACATAGGCAAGGCCATCCTTGATCGGCCCTTGAGACAAAAAATACCAAAAACATTGAAAAATGTGAAAATACCAAAAATAGTTGCAAAACACTTAAAAAATACCAAAAATAGCCTCAAAATATCAAAAATTACAAAATGGTGAATCCATCTCATCTCGCTTTCACCCGCGATAGTCATCATTCCTAATAAAATCAATCATCTCCTTCACCCTTTGGTAAGTCAGTCAGAAGCAAGTCTAGCAGGTTCAAAAGTGAACACCCTAATCGTCAAAGTCTCAAAATTCTAAGTCAGTAAGCAAGCAAGTTGGTCAACTTAGAGTATCAATAGCTTATCATTCAATCAGTCCCACCAAAACCCTGATCACAACATGTCCTAGGATCAATCCTTCCCATGATGGACATAAGCATCAGGTACCTCACTGTAGTTTAGCCTTGGCTAGTGATATGAAGAACATTAGCTTGTTTGTTTACTTTATCCTGGTCTTTTTTGATTTATCTTATTTTTCACTTATTCCTAGGACCTCTCGATGATGCCTAAAAAAATAGGTTTAGAGACAAAGGAATGGGGCAACGATCATTATCTTTTTTATCTGTTGTGCTTGTTGGATGTTCTTGTAAAATAACTTGGCAAATACTTGCTCTGTTAGGTCTGTCCTAGCAAGGTTTCTATATGTTAAGTGTGAACAGGAATACTCCTATCTGATTGCTAAGTCAAAGTCCATCACACTAGGTACCATGCCATTTTGGTCCTTTATACCTTGATGCATCGTACCTATGTGTGTTATCAAACATAAATTAATTAGCCCTTTGAAAATCCCAACTCTTGGTAAGCAATACATCATCAATCATCATCTTGTGTGGATCCTCCTTCCATTCTTCTCATTCTTCTATCTTTACTAACATTTCTATCTAAAATCGGTGTGTCACACCAAAATATACATGAGACTACCCATGGTCGATGACTGTCTATGCATCATCAAAATTGTCTACATCAAAGAATTATCTTTCGTCCTCTTATCAGTAGAACCACTCCTCTCACATTTTATCGTGATCTAAATTGGAAAATCATACATTTCTACTCGATCTCTCGAGGGGGTAGTATACCAACAATATCCTTCCATTGGGGCAGTAGTGGGGCATCTGAAAAAATAAAGAAATTTTGGACTTTGATCACAACAGTTTATTCTTTGAATCAATGCAACAAGTACATTGCTTCAAAGAGGGGAAAAATATAGACATGGAAAATGTACAATTCAATCTGACACATTGGATCCTGATTTACTAACACCATTTCATCCTAAATCATCTCCTTTGCTAGTCATTTAATCAAATAATATGTATTTGATTAAATTCATCACTCTTCATCTCTTAATTAAATAAATCAAATTTATCTAATTAAGTCATCATCTCTTGTTAATTAAATAAATCAATTTTATTTAAAAAATTTTGTAATTCCTCTTTAATTAAATAATTCACCTTATTTAATTAAATCTCTAAAGTCCTCTTATTAAATTGAATAAATTAAACATTATTTGATTTAATCTAACATTATCCCCTTTAGTTAAATAAATCAAAACATTTATTTAATTGACCTTTCCTCCCAATTCTTGACTTAAATCAATTTATAAATTTAAGTCTAAATTGTCACATCTCCTAATTCATCATTAAATTAATTAAAACATGATTAATTTAATCTTAATCTATGCCACATCCTCTAGAGAATACAATTTTCACAATAAATCAATTACTTTGATTTATTTAATTGCCTATTTTCTCTCAACATGGAATAAAAATGGAATATTCCCTCAAATTTGAATTCCAAATTCAAATGGGCTTGGTCCTTCCAACTAGGCATTTAATGTCTCTTACATGTCCTTTGCCTTGAGCCAAGTGAAATTAACTCCATTTCTTTCATCCCCCCTAAACATGTCACTTCATCAAATTCAAAAATTAAAACTTGCACATTGATCAAAATGTGCTCAACCTTCAACGATTCACATCTTGACAAGTGGCACTTGGCCATTAGATGTTGAATGATCCCACATTGATTATTTCGAATCTCTTCCAAATTAAAATCTATAAATTGGAGGCTTCTCTCCACATTCGATCATCCACAACTTGAGTAAACTTACTCTACTCAACTTCATCCTCAATGCAAGATCTAGTTTCATCCATTTCATCAAATTCTTACCTAGGTTATGCAGATTTTTCATCATGGAGCTTGATTGAATCTTCATCAAGGTGGATCACTCATCAAATCATCAATATTGCAACAAAGGAGTTGGGAAAGGGTTGATTTCGACATACCAATCAATACCAACTCCCCCATGGGATTGATAGTTTTTCATTAAAATTAGATTTATTTTCTTTCATTTGCATTGTTCATTTTTTTCCTATATTAATGTTTCAATCTAATTTCATGTGGAATCCTTTTTTTAACCTTGCATATTGATCTAATATTATGTTTGTTTGTGGCTTATGTGTAGGTATGAAATTGGGGTTCACATAACTCAATTAGGAAAAAAGATTTGAATTGCTCCCACCATAGAGCAACATAACTAGGCATAAAGGCTTTGACACCTTAAGCACATCCCAAGATGATGACTCACATGAATAAAAGGATGGGAACCCACAAATTTTGTAATTAAATCTAGGCCAACATACTCTGATAGAAGAATATGGCCTTTGCAACACATCAGGGAGTAATGGTGCCAGTCAAAAATTAAAAGTAACATTGAAAAGGTGTGAAAAATTGATCCATGTCAATCAAAATTTTTTTGGTAGCTAAGAATTGTCATTGAGCCATTATTTCTACAAATATGTTGTGAACAAGAGGAATTGACCGTTGGAGTTTTAATATTGGTCATTGGATTGGAGATGGAAGGCCAAGATTAGAAGTTCAAATGAACTTTAAAATGTGGTCGTTGATCATAGGAGAATCAATATCAACGGCTATCATGTAGCCTTAATACATCACTAATATCCTTAAGGGTATAAGGTGTTAGGATTTCATAGGCATATATCTAAAAGCTAAATGCAGTTTTTATCAAATAAACTAGAAATAAAACACACAGAAAAATAACACAGAGAATTTAACGTGGTTCACCCAATGTGGACTACATCCACCAAACCGCAGCCATCCAATGATTTCATTAACCAGTGTAAAACCCTATTACAATATTGTGAATTATCGCATTTCCTTATGCTACTATAACTCTATTACAAACCCCTTATAACCAACTTTATAGAAGCTTTCGGATTAGGGTTATACAAAGTTGGGGTTTTCCCCTTTTTGGTGATTTTTCCCTTTTTTGGTAATTTCGCGAAAAAGCAAGGCGAGGATACATGAAGAGTGTATAGTATACATTGATCAGTCGCCACATACCAACATAAGGAAGAAAATTGTGATGCATAGGATGCATGTGATGTAATGAAAATCAACCTCCTATTCCCTAAGTCACATGTCACACAAATGATTCATCACACATTGAACTTAGATCCACCATATCATTGTCATCACATCACACAAAGAAATTATGCTTTATGTTTCTAAATCATGATGTGAAGAACCCTCATGATGACTATTAGATTCTTTTCCATTGAATCTAAACTATTGACATTCCCATCACGGTAAACAAGACCATTATAGAAAGTGCATGAGTGGAATCATTCATAATAGCAATGTGAATGATGCACATGATGACCATTATATCTTCTTACAATATATATGAGCTATTGGAACCATAAAAATCAAACCAAGGCCTCAACCCCACCATGACACCTATCGCCTACCTGTTGTCTAGCTAGGTTCATCTCAAGACCCACCATATGACTAAGGGATAGTGGGAAACTGCCACTTTTCCATGTTGATATCATACACTATCCTATTAGGATGTCGAAGGTACCATCACTTATGTACCATTGATATAAAATTATCTCCTTGACGAAGATATATTACCTTCATCACTCATCACATAAAGGACTTATTACCTTGGATCATAACTGTGATGTGAAGGGAACCCGTGACGACTGTCAGATGCTCTCCATCTTCAAATCTGATCCATTCATCATGCATCGTGCATACCACTCCATCACCTTGCTTCAGAACAGTGATGTGAAGGAAGGGCATGATGCCACCACAAACATTATATTCTCTTTATTTAATCTTAGCCCCTCATCACTCACCACAAAAAAAAAAAAGGTTCAAGAATGCATTCACGATGCAAAGAGAATAGATTTCATTACTTATCACAAAAATGGAAAAATGGGGTGAAGAAAAAAATGATGGGTGATACAAATACTTAAGTGATGGTATTTAGCTAATGAATTAAATTTTTTCATAAAAGGGGGTCATTCCTAGGTAACATAAGGTTATGTGGTTTAAAACATTCAGACCTAGGGAAAAAACATTAGACTCATGTGTTAATATTTCAAGACCTGCAGACATAAGATTGAGCATAGATATTTAAATTGGTGCTATGACTGGAAGAAACGGGTAAAGGGGACACTAAAAACATGACCATCTAAGACATAAGTTATAACCTAGCCAACCAAGGAATGAGTACAAGAGGTCTACATAAGTTTATAGCATTTGAAGTGCATTCTAGGTTCATGGGTTTAGGTGTTAAGGACATAAGGGTTTTGGAAGCCCTATCTTGAAAGTTCATAACCCTAATAAGACACAACTAAGTAGCTTAAAATCTCAATGCATCCAAGGGTGGCATAAAATATGTGAACAACTAAATATAAACAAGAGAAATAATAATGCAACCAAATCCATGCACATGAGAACACTATATTTACAAGGAAAATAAAAATATAAACAAGAGAAACAATAATACAACCTAAGTCTTTGATCTGTTCCACACTTTAGTATTTATCCATATCATGGTTTTTCCACTAATAGGGTTTCCACGTAAAAATCCCCATGTTATGGTGTTTTGAATGATTTCTTTGTGTGTTTGCATCTTTCCTTTTGTTTAATGTTGAAATGGTTTAAATATTAGCTTAATAAAGTTAAGATTTTTAGAACACTAACTCACCCCTCCCCCCTCTCCCCCCCCCCCTTCTTAGTGTTCCCTGATTCCAACACCTTTGATAAATCTCCCAAAATTTCTAAGATCAATTCTCAACACTGGAGAAATTTTGACCAAATCATATCTAACCAATCATATTGTATAAGCCAAAAAATAAATTTAAAACTTCTGGCATTTGTAACTTTCAGCTCACTTAGCTATAATAGTTGAAATATTAAATGCACCTAAAAGTAAGGAATACCATATTGTAACCTCTTGAGCCAATCTCGTTGCATGAGAAATTTCAAACCAAAATGTTAGATCAAAATGTACCAATTCTATTTATCATTAGGACAAATTATCAACAATTAATCTTGGCATGAATGAAAACACACATTAAGTGGTTTCTACTTCATTCTTTCAATATATGAGTTTTGTTTTAAATTATGTGATTATAAAATGGTCCATATATAATAATACATTGAATATATTATATTTTGTTGTAATTTTTTAAATTATTTTAAATTCTACCCACATTTAACATAAACGCACATAATACTTAAGTGAGAAGTACATGATATAATAAAAGTAAAAATAAAAGAGAGTTTACATTAAAATAAAACTAAAATTAATACACTATCTTGATTATCCAATATATATCATCCTATACAAATTATTTATATTAAATAAATGAAATATAGATATTAGGGTCCACAATAATAATATCTTGAATTATGTGAAATCCTCAAAGTAAATAGTGGTATTTATTTATTTATTTCAAAGATAAACACTATTTTGACCTTTAAAATAAAAAATATATAAGTTATATTATTCATTACAATAAATCTCAGATCATTATATATACACAATGTTAGATTAATCATTAAACCAATAGAAATAGGGTGATCCACCTTCTAGGATATGGAACACAAGTAAGAGGAGGGATATCCTCTTTCCCATTTCGCTCTTAGTTCATTCAAAGAAACCCTAGAGATCTCAACCTAATGATTAAATTAGGAAAAGAGATAGCTACAAGGTCACCTTGGGTGTGATTAAGAAATGGGATTCACTACTAAGCAGGTGCTTAGAAAGAAAGAGATGAAAGCAATATGCAAGTCTAGTTATGTAACATAGTAAATGAAACTTAAAATAAAATAAAAAAATTGAGAATGAAAAGAGGGGCATCTGCTGTAGATGCCTGAAACAAGGTCTACAATCCTGAAATTGTTAATTTTGATGTGAATTGAGACTCATACACTGGATTGGGTGATTTAGTCCCATTTTAGGGTTTTGAGTTGAATCTAGAATCTACAACTGGTAAACTAGTGCAGGAGCACCCATGGGTCTAATGGACCTAGAATGTTTGGTTGTGTTTTGTTTCTTTTTTTTTGTATTAGAATAATGTCCTAAGGACCATTTCAATCATTTTTAATAGGTCTCCTAGGGGTTTGGTGGAGTTTTGGTCTTGGTGACCAACTTTTTGTACAAACAAGGTCTCCATCCTCCTTTGTAAGTCTAGTACATTTTGGAAAATTAATGAAATAAGGATGCCTTGCTGTATCTAGACAATTTAGGGGAGTCACCTTCCTCATTTTAGTTGGCTTGTATTCCTTTCACATATTTTGGAAGCATCTTTGTAGGCAAGTTCCTGAAAGTTGGCTAAATTGCCTTAATTAGGCATTAAAGAGTCAAAAAAGAAGTTTAATTATGTTTCCAGCATACAACTGATTCAAATGGCAGTTGGAGGACTTTGGAGGGAGTTAGGAGGCTTCATATATGCCTCTCTTGGTTGAGGAAAGGTTTTTGAACATGTTTGGAAGGAGTTTCAAAGAAGAAGTTGTTGTTTTTTGAGTTTTTCATAAAAAAATTGTTGATCTCGTACATTGTACGGCCTCTATGTGTTGTTCCACACTCCAATAATATAATGGTTGGATAGATAATTGAATAGAATTGCTTTTGGAATTGGAATGGAATTATTTCATTAATTTTCCAAAACGTACTAGACTTACAAAGGAGGATGGAGACCTTGTTTGTACAAAAAGTTGGTCACCAAGACCAAAACTCCACCAAATCCCTAGGAGACCTATTAAAAAAAATTGAAATGGTCCTTAGGACCTTATTCTAACAGAAAAACAAGAAACAAAGCACAACCAAACATTCTAGGTCCATTAGACCCATGGGTGCTCCTGCATCAGTTTACCAGTTGTAGATTCTAGATTCAACTCAGAACCCTAAACTACAAAAAATGACTGAAAAGTGGTATAATATGACTCATACGCCCAAGGTCATGATTTAGTCCCAGTAACAAGGTTTGTCTAAAAATCTTGTAGCCTCTAGTGATATTTTGTAGCTTCTCACTTATTCGATCTCTGGGTTTGAAACTTTGAATTTTGGTCTATAGGTGACTTTTCGTGAAGATGACAACTTTGAAAACTTTCTTCAATCTTGAAACTCTATCTTCAAAGGATCTTTAAGTATTAAAACAAATATATATACAATCACATGTGTAGAGGGAGATTTTTTTTGATTTGTTAGTGGATAGGGGTTTGCCTAGGGAAAACCTCATTTTGGTAATTAAACCTTGAAATAAAATAGAAATAGAATGAAGGAATGATGAATGGACAATATGAAATGTTGCAACTCACCAATACCTTGTAACAAAGGTTGCAATATTATTTGAGATGGCTGGAAAAAATTTAGATCTTGATAGTTAATCTTGATATGAGATAATTTCATTGAATGCTTGCTTGAATCATGAAAACCTACATCACAAATATTAGCTCAAAAACACACATGATGCATGATGACTTTAATTTGATGCTTGAATATTGAATGTTGATCCATAATGCTTCATAATCACCTCTTGAATTCTATTGAATGCTTCCAATCATAAATTTTCTATAATTCTTGAATACTTGAATTGCTAGATCTTACTTTCTCATGAAAATAGTTTAGATTGCTTGTCAAGATAAAATATGTGAAATAACCTTGTATTTATACATGTTTATGCCAAATTTCCTAATATTACAACACTACTAGCCAATATTAGATCTAGGAGAATAAAATCCTACCAAGAATTGAATTCAAAATAGGTCCAACCTAAAGTGGGGCTCATATGCCAGTTGGGACATATGAGTCCTAGTATTTAAGCTTAGAACACAAATTTCAAGAAATATTAAGTTCTATTCCAAATTCAAGATCAAGCCTTGAGATATAGGTGCAAAACATATGCTCTAGGTGGCATATGTTCTGTAGGTCACTGAATCTAGAACACACAACCCAAAATCATGAATTATGATTGGTCATTAGTTAGGTTTCAGGATTATCCTTGGAAATATGAATTAAATAAGGCTCGTGGATGCAAAATAAGACCAAACAAGGCATAAAGAAGCCCAATTTTAGTAGGGAGGGCCCAAAAAAGTGTGATAATTTAGAGGGATACATTATTCTACACTACATTTAGCCCCCTCTTTAGTGAGAGGAGGAACTTGCTTCAAACTCACACTAAAGTAGACAAAATCACATCAAGAGGTGTCCAAGTGTACCAATGCTAGTGAGATAGGAGGACAACAATCAAGAGGGTTGGACAAGCCCACAAGATCAAGATCCTTTAGAAAAACAACATAGGAATGAAAGAAAACACATGTGAATAATGTATGAAGCAACAACAAGGTGCAAGCATACACTACCAAAGACACAAAGAATAAAGAAAAAGAAAATAAAAGGGGTAGATCAAGCCTCGACCATTTGTCCAATGTGATGTGAATTAGATCTAAGTTTTTTGTACAAGAAATTTTACAAGTGGAACACAATCTCCACTATGCAAACCAAACACATTATCATAAGGGTTGGTGGAACCTCATGTCATCCACTTGGTGAACCCCCAGAGACACCTATGCACATGACCGGTATGTTCTTACACAAACAAGAAAGTGGCTATGGGAAATTTACACCTATGTTAAGCTCCCATATGCTAACCATACAAAAGATAAACCTACTGATAACTTTTATAAGGCACCACACAACATAAATGATAGGATTCATGAGGCTAAAAAAAAATTGTATGCTTGATACTCATGAACAAACAAGATGGATCCATAGGCGAGCAAAGTGTGTTATTCTAGGTGGCCATATAATGGCTATTGTAAATGTAAGAGTAGTATAAGTTACATTTAAAGGAGTTTTTCTTAGTTCAAGAAAGGTCTTAACTTAGTGAACATCATCCTAATGTCTCCAAGAGAGGACCAATTGAAGGATAGAAGACTCACAAATTAGGGGATGCAATGTGTCACATCAAGCCACTAAGAGGAATATAATATGTTAAGATAAATCAAACTCTTGAAAACATTGACACCCAATGTCACCACAAAGAGAAAGATGCATCACATTAAGTAATAATACTCCACAATGAAACATGAGTTGAAATGCGAAAGAATAATGCTAATGTATGCCCCCATTTTAAAGAAATTTCTAAACATCATGTTGTGAGCAATTAATTTAAAGTAGAAAATGATAAATTATAACAATAAAGAGTAAATTAGAGATTATTTGGAAATCCCTATTTCAAGTAATATGTTTCTAAATGAAGCTACAACATGAAAATGGATTTCCCCCAAAATCAAATCTGAAAATCACATAAGGGATTCACAGATTCAGGGTCACTATGTCTTTGCTACAACATTTTTAGAGAGCTAAAAACTATCATCATTCCCTAGATACTCATGGAATAGGAAGAATGACACAAAAAGAGTGAAAACAAAGAAAAAAATATGGATCAACATAGAAGACACCAAAATTTCTCGATGCCTTGCATTATCCCTAAAAGGAAAACACAAGACAAATAAAAGATAAAATGTGTACGACATATAGAAGAATGTAGATACAAATAGAGGAATGTCACAAAGAGAGGGATACACATAAAATAGAATGGTATGGGGGATCAAATTATAGAAATGCAATCACATAAAAAAAACATGAAAAATAAATAATTCAAAATACTAGTAAGGTACATGTGATTCATCCTATTAGCAAGTTGTCCACATCCCAATCTTGTTCATTGTATACAAATGACAAAAAACTATCCAAAGGGACAAAAACATGTGCAATACTAGGACAAGGATATCTAACTCTCACCCCCATTGTGTGCAAGACAAGAATGAGCCAAGGTAGGTGATGAGAAAGAGCTCCTTTCATTTTGAAATTATTTGCAATGAATATAGATCATGGAATAGTGAGCATATTACAATCCTACAACTATTACATGGAAAGGAGCGAAATGACATTCTTTAAGGGATAATTTTTATGATATAAAACTTTTAGATTTTTTTTTTTACATCACAAAATTCATCAGTACTATGTCTAAGAACTTCGTGATATCGACAATGTGATGTGTTTGTGTTCTTAGGATTTGGTTTTTGATTTTCTCACATGGGTGGTAATGTGATAAGTCCTTGACTTAGAAGTATGTGTAGGGTTCTTTTAGATGTAGATGGTGGACAAGGGAATTTTATCCTCTTTATTTTGTAAGGCCTTTGTTGCTTCCTAGATTCACCAAATAATTAAGTTAGATGTGGAGGAGGACCTAAGATGATCATATCATCCTTATCATTGGTACGAGGCATTAGTTTTTCTTTAGGAAGGTGGAAACTTATGTTAGGAGGAGGATCTTAACATCCTATCCCTTTGGTATCTTCATTTGGTATTTTCTCTAAGATTTGATGAATTTCACGCTTACTTGTTGTATTGCATCCTTGTTTGCTTAATACCATGAATATTTTTCCATATGTATCTTCTAGGTTGATTGGAGTGTTGGTCACTATGTTAACATAGGATGGTTGAATGTTTGCTTGGTTAAAGGTGCTAGGTTTACCTATTGTAGGTAACTTAGGATTAGTTCGTGTTTCAATTTCAGGATGTAAAAGACCAAACATCTCAAGTTGCGTTGGTCATTTCCTAGAAGGATAAAAAGTTGCATTAGTCTCAAGGTTACTAAAGAAATCATTTATGAAGCTGGTCATGTTGTCATCATCTTCTTCAATGATGTCAACTTCATGAGGACATGCATTAAGAGTTGATTGAGCATGAGTGATTTTAATTTCATTAGGATAGTTTCCAAAGCATAGATTGACACATCTACTAATGATTTCAAGGATATCTAAAGCTTACCAGAGTACATTTCCATGATGAAATGCAATGTATTGACCTAGAATGAAATGTGCAAATGCAATTTTCAAATTCGAAAAAAGGTAATTTGTTGATTGCACTATGCAACAATCTAAAAATGAAATGTTGTATACACAATTTTGAAACTAAGAAATTCACAAAATGAACCAAATTAAGCTAGATCCAATGAAATGAATGAAATAGAAACTCAGTAATCTGAAATAGAAATCTAACAATAGAAAACAAAAGCACGAAAACAAGATTTTTAATGTTGTAAAATGAAAATTAACACTTGATACGAAACTAAATCACCCAGAGGGGCATATGGGTCCTAGTTAGTGTTTTTGAAGGGTTTGAACAATGAAAACACACAACAAATAATTCCTAGAAAGAAGGTAAAATAACCTATACTGGGACCAAATCGCTCAAAGGGGCGAATGAGTCATGGGTAAAAGTACAAAGTTGTGTCACACTTTTATAAAGGAAATGACCAACACTAATCCAAATTTTAAACTTGAATCACTAAAAACTGATATATATATTTTAAATTTTGAAATGATGTAAACTAATAAAATATTTATTTTTAGTATATTTTATGTTTGTATTTTTTTGAAAAAAATAAAAAATAATTTGAATATGGTTTTTATAAATTAACACTATAATTTAGTTGCTGATAAAATGTGGAAAAATGGATTTACATGGGACATCAACCTTTATATAGTAAATTTATTTATTTTCCTTCAATTATTTTGTGTGTATTTATAACTTCAATCTTTAGGGCATGGATATATTTTTTTTCCAATTTTGATAAATATATATTTTTAAATAAATTTTAAAATGTTTTCATATTGAAATTTAGTTGTTTTCATTCGACGTCAACTTTCATATAAATTATTTATCTAAAATTTAAAAATTATACCATCTTGATATATATTCTTATATCTAGGGTATCATATTTTCTTAGAATTTTTTAACATTTTTTACTATTTTTCCTTGACATGGTAATCAAAGTAATGTATTGTGTTGATAACCTACATTTAGTAAAAATAAAAAGGAAAATATAAATAATAGTTGAATTATTAAAATATACAGTTTTTTGAAAACTAAATTTATTGATCTACAAAAAGGTATTTTTTATATTTTAAAAAAATGTTTTTATATGAGTAGAAGTTTTTGAAACATCAAGTTTTTCAAATAATTTTATTTTTTTAGTAAATTGGACTCAAAGTGGTCCTAAATATGCATTTAGCCAACAATTTTAGTTGAAAATGTTGTGGACATTTAGCTAGAATGAATCTTACGAGATCATATGTTTGACAAAAACTATTTTTTAGTTAAAATTACTTAAATTCACCTATGCTGATAAGTTGGTCAAAAGTGTGACATAGCTTTGTGTTTATACCCTCCTATATAAGGTTTTTGACACTAAATTTAGAAAATTCAAAGTGAATGATAAGGTTTCTAACTTGAATGTTGACTTGAATATTTGCAATTACAAATTTCAAATGAAATTTAATGATGCAAGATGCAAAAATGCAGCCTATATTCACTTTCACTAACACAATATTTAAAAGCCCTAAATACTAATTAACTAATACAATATCTAATGAAAAGTTAATGTAAGCTAGATGTAGGATTGAAATGTACTCCAAATCAGAAATAAAATGGGTTTAAAGGTGAGGTTCACCAAAATGAACTGAAGGAAATAGTGTGCTCCACCTTCTAGGAGATGTAACACAAGCAAGCGAGGGGATATCCTCTTTCATATATCTCTCTTGGTTAGTTAAAGGAAACCCTAGAGATCTCAACCTAATGATTGAATTAGGAAAAGAGATACCTATAAGGTCTCCTTGGGTATGATTAACAAAGGGGGTTCACCACTAAGCAAGTGCTTAGAAAGAAAGAGATGAAAAAAATATTCAAGTCTAGTTATGTAACCTAGGAAATGAAACTTAAAATTAGAAAAATAGACTAAGAATGAGCAAAGGGGCACTTGGAAGACTAGAGATTACTAAAACAAGGTTTACAATCCTAATATTATGAATTTTGATGCGAACTAGGACTCATATGCCAAATTGAGTGATTTAGTTCCAATATAGGGTTTCGGGCTAAATCTAGAATCTACAAATGGTAAACCAAGATCTATAGAAAATGACTAATTTTTTTTATACTGGGACTCATATGCCCAAGCTCATGATTTAGTCATAGGATCAGGGTTTCCTCTAGTGATCTTATGTAGCTTCTCTCTTGTTCAATCTCTAATTCTGAAACTTTGAATTCTGGTCTATAGGCGACTTTCCATGAATATGACAGCTTTGTGAGAACTTTGACAACTTTCTTCAATCTTGAAACTTTATCTCCAAAGGATTTTCAATTCTTAAAACACGTAGATCTGCAATGGGACATTTAGAGGGAGAAAAATGTTGATTTACTAGTGGATAGTAGTTTTCCTTGATCAAACCACATTTTGGTAATTAAATTTTGAAATAAAATAGAAATAGAATGAAGGAATGATGAATGAACAATATGCAGTGTTGCAACTCACCAAACCCTTGTAACATAGCCTACAATCGTATGTGAAATGGATAGCATGAATGTATATCTTAACTTTTAATCTTGATCTGAGATAATGTCTTTCAATGCTTGCTTGAATGATGAAAACCTATATCACAAATGTTAGCTTAAAACACACATGATGCGTGATGAATTTGACATGGTGCTTGAATATTGAATGCTACTAAAAAATGCTTGACAATCAGCTCTTGAATGCTATTGAACGCTTTTTATTAAAAATTTTATATAATGCTTGAATACTTGAATTGCTAGATCACTCTTGCTCATGAAAATTGCTTAGATTTTTTGTTAGGAGAAAATATGTGAGATGACCTTGTATTTATACTTGTTTATGCTATTTTTTTGAAATTACAACACTATAATTTGAAATAAGATCTAGGAGAATAAAATCCTACCAAGAATTGAATTCAAAATAGGCCCAAACTAAAGTGAGACTCATACACCATTTAGTGTGTATGAGTCCTAGTAGCCTTACCTTGGGACACAAATTTCAAAAAAACTTAAGTTCTATGCCAAATTCAGGATCAGGCCCTAAGACTTAGGTGGGATCCATATTCCCAAGGTGGCATATGAGTCCCAAATCACTAAATCTATAACACATAACCTAACATCCTGAATGATGATGGGTCATTAGTTAAGTGTAGAGAGTATCCTAAGAAATATGCATTAAATAAGGCTTGTGGATGCAAAATAGGACCAAATAAGGCATAAAGAAGCCCAATTTTAGCAAGGAGGGACCAAACAAGTGTAAATATGTAGAGGGATACATTTTCTACACTAAAATCTTTATGCTTGATATTTTTTCTAAATAATTAATAAGATCTAGAGATGTCATCAAATGCTTGATAAGTGTACATATTTTTTATGCTTTTGGTCAAGCATTGCTCATTTATCTCTTTATTCAAAATAAAGTTAGCAATATTTATGCATTAAGAGAGAACCAAAGAATCTTCCTAAAATTTCCATTTTTAACAATACAATATTTTTTTCTATTTAGGAAAAAATAGTAATAAAAGAATATCTAAATTTTAATTGCTAAATCATTTTTATGTTTGCTAAATGATACACTAATTTTTTTAAAAATAAAATAAAATATGCACTACCAAAAATTTTAATGTATGCATAATAATTCATTAAATTTTATGATGTTTACATAAAGCATGTTACTATTCATTTTGATGGATGGTAAGTTAAAATATATTATTACTATAATTGTTATATGTTTTTGGTAATAAAAGTAGGGGAAGGGCCCCTGAACCCAATTGTTTAAGCTAAAAAAATATAGATCAAAAGGCCATCAAAGCTAACCAGCCATAAGAAAGAAAAATGAGGTACATAAACCTCATATAGTATCAAAAAAAGTAATTAAGGCATGTTGGTGAGAGGAATAGTGAATCAGTAGAGACAACAAAACAACACTAGAACAATAATAGTAGAAAGTAAAAAATAGAACCATCACTTTTTAGTGGAGGATATAATCCCAATTAGCCTTTAGAAATTCAATCACCATCCTTTAATATTTAGCACTGAAACAATCTAAAACTAAGATCCACAATTTTGTCTCCTTCAATTCTTGCCCCATTTTCATTTTTTTTAATTTTTTTTTAGACTTTTGAAACACCATTCCAAAGATGCCATGTTGCATCATCTCATCCACTAGTATAGAAATTTTTCTAATGACTTCTTCAAGGACCTCCTTGTTTTTGATGTACTCACCATATCATTCATGCTCATCCTTCAAGGGGTTGTTAGCCTTTTTTTGTTCTTTATCTTCCACAATTTGGGTGGGGTCAATGTGGGTATCCTCACTATTTTCCATTTCCTCAATCTCAGCATTTAGGTTATCATTTCCATCATCCTCTTGCCACTCTAGTTATTTTGACTCATCTTTATCCTTTTCTACCAAGAAATCCTCATCATTGCTAATCCCCCTTTCCTCTTTAACACTTAAACCAACATCTTAATCCTCTAGCTCTGTGTTATCCTAATTATCTCCCTCACACTAAAGAAGGAATTCATAAACTGAGTCAACCAGATCCACATCATCAAGCTCTTATTTTTCCATTAAATATCTTTCCATTTATTATTTTGGCTTACACAAGCCAATATCATAGAGAATCTCATCAGACCCACTACTATTAAGACCCACATGGTAGGGCTTTGGGTCATCCCAAATTTTGAGAGTAATAGAGCAAAGGGGCTCCACCTTCAACTTTTTCACACTCTCGGGAGGTAGAGAAGCAAGTTGTTTTTGGGGAGTAGCAGTATTCATGCCCACCCAAAAAGGAGGATTTGAGGAAGCAGGAGTAGGGGGTGCCTTGTTTTGGATTTTTGTTTAGAGCTCAATGGAGGGATTTTGGGGGAGACTGCAAGGTATTTTAAATGAGTTGTAACACCTTGGAGGATAAAAT
Source organism: Sequoiadendron giganteum (assembly GCA_007115665.2). NCBI lineage: Eukaryota > Viridiplantae > Streptophyta > Pinopsida > Cupressales > Cupressaceae > Sequoiadendron > Sequoiadendron giganteum. The sequence continues at coordinate 216,761,759 of CM021106.1, forward strand.
GGGAGTGTGATTCTATTTTTGGGTAGCATCACACGTAAATTTGTAAAGGGCATAGATTAATCCTTGATGCAAGGGTAGAGAGGATCCTTTAGCAATGCAGGTCATAAGGGGAGAAAGAAAGAAAGGAACATTTATCCATTATTTGTGTCAAACATGCTTTAATACATTTGGAAAATGATACCCATGAATAGTATCATATTTTTTCCAAGAGAAATAACAAATAAGGTGAATACTTACTAGGCTATAGAGGGAGGAAATTTCTCATTGTCATAAACATTCTACAAATGCACGAATTTCTCACCTTCCTTAAAAGACTTGTCTTTGAATTTATAGTACTTCCCATTATAGACCTTCACAACCTTAGGAATATTACATTGGAGGTAGGTGGCCTTCACAATAAGGCTAGTAGTAATTGAACCAACAAAAATATAACACTAGACCTAGGGAAAGAGGATTCCTTCTACTAGGCCCTTAGGGTTTCTCACCCTAGGAGCTCTTGGTGTGTAGGAACGACACTCTTTCCATTTGGTGGTTATAGGATTTTTGGTGGTTGCACTCAAAGGAAGGGTTGATTGATGAAGGTTGTGATGTGTGTGTGTGTGTTGTGTGGATGAAAACTAAAAATGAAACAATAGTAATCTAGTGTATGAAATGTGAATAAAGTAAATGTAAACTAATGCAAGCTAATATAAATGACCTAAATGAATGCAATACAATGAAGAAACTAGAAATTTTAGAACTTGCGCACTTGGAAATGGAAGCTTGCAAATGAGAGGCTCCGGAATATTTTAGAAATTTCCTAAAATCAGTAGAGGGACAGTTATGTAGAGTTGGGCGACCTAGTCCTCCTGTCAAGAAATTCTATCGGACTGGGTTTCAGGGAAAAGGGTACCCAAAAATGCAAAAACACTTTTCCGGGCTTAGCACAAGAAAAACATCACCAATAGTGGCAACCTAGTCCTCTTGATCCTTTCTAAGGATTCAGTGTCTGATTATGTGGGTCCCGGTTGGTACAGTCTTCCTCTACAACAATCTGTGTCTGAAAACTCACAAAAATGACCTACAACCTTTCCTTTTACTCCTTCTAGGGTTTGATTCCTTGATGTGATCTGGATAGAATGTTTGTACTTTCTCCAACACTTTATACCTCACCAAATCTGAGTACAAATCTACAAACACATGCAAAGACCAAGAGAATGTTGGGGTTAGGGAATAGGGGTTTTCCTAAGTCAAACACCTTTGATTGTAACTAAACCCAAATGAGAAAAAAATAAAAGGAGAGATGCTTGAATGATAAAAAATGTAGATTCTCACCAAATCCTTTGTTGTTGAGGTATGCAACATGCAAGAACAACTCCAATGGAGGTTTCTTGTGAAACCCTTGTGCTTGATTTCATGCTTTGGAGACTTGAGTGCAAGAGTACATGTGGAGAGATGTAAAAATGGGCTTGGGAGAGAGAAAAATGAGAGTAAAAACCCTTACTTATATATGCTACACCCTAATTTTCCTAAAATGCAACATGATAGGCCAACACTAGGGTTTAGGAGGAAACATTCCCATAAGATTTCATTTTAATTTTGAAATTTATGTCAAAAGGGAATAGGTCGCCCAAGATGGTGACCTAGTCCACTTAGACACTTTCAAGTGGTGGTTAGGAATTAAATTATGATTAATGATGTGTATTATTCTTGCCTCCTAAAACACACTTAATTCGGGACTAAAAGTACATAAAAGCAAAAAATTAGCATAGGAAAAGGGTTAATTAGTGGGTGATAAGCCTAGGAAGATGTAAAAATGCCTCACAACACTTTACAACATCTCTGCACAAGGATTGGAAAGGGGTAATAGGGTTGATTTTTAGGTGAATTGAGTTGAAAGGGTCTTACAAAATTGAGGAAATGTGTTACAACACTTCACAATGGCTTAGTAAACTACCATTATATTATTGTTGAATTGCAAGCTTTCTAGAATGAATATAGAGAAAACAAGGCCAAAATCCAAGGGAAAAGACCAAAGACTACACTTTTTGGTGACACATTTAGCCCCCACTTTAATGAGAGTATGGATTTAATTGAAACTCACACTAAAGTAGTCAAATCATCCATGTCGAGTGAGATCTAATGTAATCATGCTAGTAAGGTGAGATGACTATGATCAAGAGGGATGATCAAGCCCCCAGGATCAAGATCCCATGTCAAACTGAACATCAGTGTAGAATATCACACAAGGAGTGATGTGAAAGAGTTGAGAGAGAAAAATTTGGATCAAGATTTGACAGTTTGTCCAACTAGTTATGGATCAGATCTAGGTTGTTTGTCTGAAAGAAAAGGAGTGTAGTCACACTGGGTTGACAAGACTTTCGGTTATCTGTTGAATGAGAATTGAAAAATGTGGTGAGGTACATACACACAATTGGTATGCACTCACACACAAAAATGTGGCTATGGGGAAAGTTGTGCCACTAGTTGGGCTTCCCACTGAACTATACCCAAGTTATACCTCCTGAGAACTTTGATAAGGTGCCACAAAGACAAGGGTGCAGTTCATGAGACAAGAAAAGCCTTGGATGCTTAGAACTCATGAAGTAATGAAATATGGCACCATAGTCATGCAAGTTGTACTATGCAAGGTGGTCATGTATGCACAATGTAAATATGCAACATGTAAAGTGCAAATATGCAACATGTAAAATGCAAAAGTGAAAAATGAAAAAATGAAAAAATGAAAAAGGGGTGTTCCAAGGAGTCTTGTTTATTTCATGTGAGGTCTTCAAACTAGGGATTATTGCATCTAATGTCTCCAAAAAGAGGAGCTATAAAAGGATAGAAGATTCACAACTTAGGGTATGTAGTGAGTTGCATCAGGCCACTAAGAGGAATGTAATATGCTAAAAAATATCACACTTATGAAGGACATTACATTGAATGACATCCTAAAAGTGATAAAACACATCATCTGAAGTGACAAGGCTGCACTAGTAACTAAGGACAAGCAAATGAAAATGCAGAAAAATAAAATAGTGTCAATGTATGCCCCCACTTTAAAGAAATTGCTACACACAATTTTGTGAGAAATTGCTTTAAAGTAGAGAAAGGAATAATGAAAAAGGGACATGAGATCCAACCTAAAACTCCCTATGTCAAGTAATAGGTTTTTGAGAAATGTTGTGTCATGTGAAAAGAATGAAAGAAAATAAAAAGGAAATTTCCCCCAAAATGAAAAACCACAAACACATGAGGGATCTATGGATTTGGGGTTAGTATGTTTGTTGCTACAAAGGTTATTTAGAGACTGTGGAACTATCATTAGTCACCCAAATACATTGAACTGGAAGAAGAAACAAAGAGATCGAGAGAAAAATAAAAGAAAGAGTCAATTTGGGTTAACATGGAAGAGATGTAGCATGTCTCAACGCTTTGCATCATCCCCAAAATGACAACAAAAGAAAAATAAAATTGCATATGAAAAAGAGCCTTGGTTTTTAGTCAACATGAAGGATACATTGCACTCTCAATGCCTTGCATCATCCTCAAATGGAAGGAAAAAAGGAAATGAATAGGAAAAGAGGTTCATTTGGGTTAACATGAAGGAGACATTGCAGTCTCAATGCCTTGCATTATCCCCAAATGAGAGGCAAAAAGGAAAAATGAAAAGCGAAAAGGAAGGCACAACACAGAAGAATGTAGGTACATATAGAAGAATTTCACAAAGACTAAGAAACATCAAACAAGGCGGGGAATAAATGACACATAAATGCAAAAAAGAAAAAGAAAAAGAAAGGATAGTAAGGCACATGTGCATTATTGTACAAGAAATTCATCTACCTCTCAATCTTTCTCAATATAAAACTCAAGAGGGTGACTAGCTAGAGGAATGACAACAATTGTCGAACTAGCATCAAGATCAATGCTTGTCCTAGGAGAATTTTCATGAATGATCATGGAAGAGGAGAATAGTGAATTCAAGGTTTGGTGTACCTCTTCATTGATTTGGGCATTCTCATTATCATCATAATCATCTAAGTTGATGATGATGGTAGGTCGATTGGCAATATCAGTAGCAACATGAAAAATTGGTGGTGCGAGAGGTACAGGATCAAGTTGTGGGGTTGGAGGAGGAGCTTAGCAAGAATGGATTATGGCATAAGTAGGTTGTGATTTTTAGTGGTTTCTTCCTCATGAGATTTACGAGTGAGAGTGCAACAGTGACGCCTATGCTCCCTAGCCTCTTTATTCCTTTTTTCTTTTCTGCCAAGGTGTATGGGGGAAGGAGTAGGCCGGTCCACCATAGGTTTTTTATCATCCCTGAGAGGAGGTACGAGAGGAGCTATGAGTGGCTCATCCACTTTCTCCTTAGCTTTATAGAATTCTTTAGTGCAGGGAGGGAGAACTAAATTTCTATCATGATCCCTAGTTCTCTTATATGTTGTAGAAGAGGTTTCAGGAATGGGATGACTAGGCATATCAAAGTCAGGTGGCAACATAGCTTCATCAAGGATAGGTTATTTCAAGGTAGGAGGTATGTTGCAGAGAGATTTTAGAGATTTTATTGGCTTTGAACTTCTGATAGGTAGTGAAAAATAAGCCCCATCTAGGGGTGATGGGTTCCATGAGCTCGGGCCAAAAGGCTTCCAAAGAAAAGTTACCTTTGGAGGATAAAGAATGAAATCCACTATGGGGGACAGTGAATATGTCATTGTCAATGGGAAACTTCACACACTTGTGGATGAAATATGGGACCGCTTTCATTGAATGAAGCCATGGGTGGCCAAGTCACACACAAAATTGGTCTTATTGTGGGATGATAGAGAAGGCAATTTCCAATGTTTTCAGACCTATTTTTATTTGGAGGGAAATCAATCAAATCGTCGAGCATGCAAAACCATTATGTTTTTTGACCCAAGCAGTAGGTTGATATATAAACATCTTGAGCAATATTGTGTAATAATAGGAATTATTTTGTGATCACGTTCTCACCGTAGGTGGGATCTATGAGTATCCCATTAGTGGGGTTATCATCAATTTGACCAGCTATGTAGAGAGGACCATTAGGAAGATTTCTTAGTATATCTTGTGGGGAAAAGGTGATCTCAAGAGTTCCTTTTATTGAGCCCTTATGATGGATAAATTAAATTGATCCTACCATTTTTTTAATATGTGTGGCATGGGTTACCATGGGAAGAGAAGTGGAATGTGTACCATGTGAGTCAACATTCAAGACATCAGGTGGTGAAGTTTCCCTTGCTTTCATGAATGACACATTATGTTTGGGAATGGGGTTGGTGAATATTTGCAAGTTCTGATTAGGGGGTGCCATAGACTTAATGCTTTTATCATTGATGGAAACACCAGATAGACTATCTGAATCAATTAGGTCTTGCACCAGGTGCTTGAGACGCTTGCATTGTTTAGTGTCATGTCCATTCTGTTGATGAAAGTAACAATAAGCATTGGAATTATAGGATGGGGGTAATGGTTTATTGGGATTAGGTGTATGGACTAGAGGTAGAGAAATCATTTGTTGTTGGATTAATTAGGTCATGGTATTATGAAGGGTGCCAAGTAGGGGTGTGAAAGTGCACTTAGTGTCTCCATAATTGAAGATCATTGTAATACTAACAATGACCACTTGATTATTAGTAAGTGGTGTGGTTTGGGATGAAGGGTTAAATTTTAGAAACCCTTTGTTTGGTTTACGGAATGGTTGGGGGTTGGATTGGGAAGAATTCTCAAACTTCTCAACTCTACTAGAAGTGGACTGTGAATCATGACTACTAGTTGAGTTATGATAGTCACAAAGTCCTTCAGACAAGTACATAAAAGAGGGGAACTTCATGAGGGTAAGTTTATCTTGGAGAGGCGTCAAGAGGTTTTTGGTGAACATTTTTTTAAAATGTGTGCCAGGTATCTTAACATCAATCAAGGAATAAAGTGCCTGATAACAAGAGATAATTTCAATTATCTTCTCGTTATCATCTTGCTTGAATTGCATAAGGTCAGCCAAGATTTTCTTAGGGTCCATATAAACTTGGAAGTTATTAATGAAGGCATCCACTAGTTTGTTGAATACACTAATGAAATTATTGGGAAGGGATGATAACCAGTCTAAGCTGGAATCTTTAAGTCCTTAGAAATAACTTAGCAAGCAACTTGTCATCAAGATAAAAGTCACTACATAGGGAAATGTAGTCATTGGAATGATTATAAGGGTCACCCTTCCCTCTGTAATTCTCAAATATAGTAATCTCTATTCCTTGTGGAAAAGGAGTGCATATAATGTCAAGGGATAATGGATTACTACGAATGTAGTGGGTAGGGGAACCATGTTGGCTCTAGTTGATAGTGGATATTTGTTGTTGCATGGAGGTGACAGTGTGAAAAAGTTGTGTAATAAGAGGTTAAATGTAAGTACTATGAGGTGGAAGGGAGAGAGGTGAAGGGGTGAAGGTGGTGGAAGGGGAAGTGGAAGGGATAGTAAGAGTAGGCACAATGGAAGAGGTTATGGGTGTGATGCCACGAGGTAAGTAGAAATGCTAGTAGGGATGTTGAGGGAAGGTACCACATTACTAACCTGTTGCACAGTGGTTTTCATGCTAGGGGGTGTAAGTACTATGAGGTAGAAGGGAGAGAAGTGAAGGGGTGAAGGTGGTGGAAGGGGAAGTGGAAGGGATTGTAAGAGTGGAGACAATGGAATAGGTTAAGGGTGTAATGCCATGAGGTAAGTAGAAATGCTAGTAGGGATGTCGAGGGAAGGTACCACAGTACTAACCTGTTGCACAGTGGTTGTAATGCTAGGGGATGCATAAGTGGGAATAGAAACAATGGTTGAGGGGGGAGGAGTAGAAGGTCCTCCTTGGCCAATCATAGGGGTGGGTGAATGGGATACCTTGGGTGTAGAGGAGGCATTTTTTTCATATATTTCAGCTATCCTCTTCATGACATGTAGGCCATCATCATGGTCAAGTAAGTGGTGAAGGTTCTCGATGGTGGGGATGGCGGTACCATATATAGGCTCAATACTTAATTCATGTTGATAATCATCTTTTTCAGCATCAATGTGAAAGACCCTATCATATGGGAGGTCATTTTTATCACCGGTTGTGTCTCCTAGGTGTAGGGAATCGATAGTCTCTAAGCCTAGTGTACCATCATCAATACTAGGAGTTGAAGTCTAAGAAATACCAAGATTTACAACAAGAGTGCTCTTGTTAGCTGCCATGATTCTAGAACTTTTTATCTTAACTATATCAGCAAGGGAACACCAAATTCTCATACAAGGTTCCCTAAGCATGGGGTGGAGGCTAAGCCAATGTGAGAAAAAGGTGACAAACTTTCTTGTAACTAAAATTATATAAAAAAACACATAAATGAAAAACCGTGGAACTGCAATGCAAAAAATACTAGAAAATTACTGAAAATTGCACAATGAATAGTGCCAAAGGACTAGGTCGCCCAGTGTGGCAACTTAGTCCCAGTAGTGTTGTTTTTGAAAAATTTCAGAATTTTAAATTACTTTTTATGTTGTCTAATTTTTTGCTACAAATAGAGAATAAAAATGCTAATATCTATGTATTTTATTGCTGAAAACATAATGTAAAGTGTAATCTAGCATGAACTTTCACTAATGCACGTTTTCTAAAAACCCTAGGATGCAAACAATGGAAAATTTTCAATGCAATGTAAGCTATTTTCTAAGATGAAATGCAAAATCAGAAAGTTAAACAGGTGGTCTATGGTTGGGTTCACCAAAATGAACCACCAAAAATATAACACTAAAACTAGGGCAAGAGGATTCCTTCTACTAGGCCCTTAGGGTTTCTTACCCTAGGAGCTCTTGGTATGTAGGAATGGCACTCTTTCTGCTTGGTGGTTATAGGATTTTTGGCAATTACAATCAAAGGAAGGGATGATTGATGAAGGTTATGATGTGTGTGTGTTGTGTGGCTGTAAACTGAAAATGAAACGATCATAATCTAGTGTATGAAATGTAAATAAAGTAAACGTAAACTAATGCAAGCTAATCTAAATGACCTGAATGAATGCAATACAAAGAAGAAACTAGAAAGTTCAAAACTTGTGCACCTAGAAATGGAAGCTTGCAGAAGAGAGGCCCCAAAATATTTTGGAAATTTCTTGAAATCACTAGAGGGACACTTACACCAAGCTGGGTGACCTAGTCCTCCTATCAAGAAATTCTGTCGGACTAGGTTTCAGGGAAAAGGGTACCCAAAAATGCAAAAACCCCTTTTCAGGCCTAGCATAGGGACAAGGTCACCAATAGTAGTGACCTAGTCCTCTTAATGCTTTCTGAGGATTCAAGGTCTGATTCTATGGGTCCCAATTGGTACTTTCCTCCACTATAGTAGTCCATGTTTGAAACTCCCGAAAATGACCTACAACTTGTCATTTTGCTCCTTCTAGGGTTTGATGCCTTGATGTTACTTGGATGAAATATTTTTACTTTCTCCAACACTTTGTACCTCACCAAAATGAGAGTACAAACTTGCAAAGACAAAGAGAATGTTGGGGTTAGGGAATAGGGGTTTTCCTAAGTCAAACCCCTTTGATGGTAACTAAACCCAAATGAGAAACAAATCAAGTGATATATGCTTAAATGATAAACAATGTAGATACTCACCAAATCATTTTTTGTTGAGGTCTGAAACATGCAAGAATAACTTCAATGGAGGTTTCTTTTAAAATCCTTGTGCTTGATTGTTTTCTTTGGAGACTTGCGTGCAAGAGTACTTGTGGAGAGATGTAAAAATGAGCTTGGGAAAGAGAAAAGTGAGATTAAAATCCATTACTTATACATGCTAAACCCTAATTTTCCTGAAATTCATCATGATAGGCTGACACTAGGGTTTAGGAGGCAACATTCCCATTAGATTTTGTTTTAATTTTGAAATTTATGTCAAAAGGGACTAGGTCACTCAAGGTGGTGACCTAGTCCACTTGGACAATTTCAAGTGGTGGTCAGAAATTAAATAATGATTAATTATGTGTATTATGCTTGCCTCCCGAAACACATTTAAGTCGGGACTAAAACTACATAAAGGGGAAAAATTAGCATAGGAAAAGGCTTAATAAGTGGGTGATAAGCCTACAAAGATGTGAAAATTCCTTACAACACTTTACAAAATCTTGGAACAAGTCCTGGAAAGGGGTGAAAGGGGTGTTGATTAGGTGAATTGAGTTGAAAGGGTCTTAGAAATTTGAGAAAATGTGTTACAACACTTCACAATGCCTTAGTAAAAGACCATTAGATTATTGTTGAATTGCAAGCTTTCAAGATTGAATCAAGGGAAAACAAGGCCAAAATCCAAGGGAAAAGGCCAAAATGAGTTAAAAAGTGCCAATGACTGCAATTTTTGGTGACACAGTAACTTCAAAACAAACATCATTGACTACAACTTTACTAATGTTCCACGAATTATAGAATTTTGAGGTGACGTTATCATTACATAGCTTGGAAAAAAGGGGTGAGGGTGGATTCCATGAAAATTTTCCACAATTTGACATTTTGTTTAAGCGAGGAATAATACAAAGGTTTAAATCTTTCTAGAACTCCCCATCATGGTACAATGTGAATTATTAGAGACAAAAGAGGTGTGTTAGCACAAATATCAACACCAGGGGCAGAAGGAATTGAGTTTCAAATACAAGATGAAAATTTGAGGAAGGGGTGACTAAAAGGAGGTGATAAATGGGTTGTGTCAAGCTTGATGGTAATTATAGTTCTAGGCTACCAATTAAGCCACTTGTTAGGAGTACTATACTTGAGAAATGAAAAAATGAGATGAAAAGGATCTTTAGTTTATATGCCAATCTATAAATCTTTCCCTTCCATTATAACTTCACTTTCATAGAAATATATGATGCTCGATGCATGAATGGATATAATTACCTAATTTAAATAGAAAATGATGGCCCCACCCTTCGTGTGATGAGGGAATGAATTCTCATGATATGTCATAATAATATTAAAATCAATATTCATCTTTTTCTCAAAAGGAAAAAGGTAATCCTTGTCAATAACCCACATATTATATATTCACCACCAGATCCTAGGGGGGCCAATGAAAATGAAGATTAAGGGGCTAAGAAATATTAACTTATTTATTAAAATTAAAGGATAAAGCATAGTAATATTAGTTGTTTGTTAGGCATCCACCTATAAGAAACTATTTCATTTGAGACTAATCCCTTGATATTAAAAGAAATATTATTAAATAGCCAACAAGTCTAGTTGGTGTAGAATAAGCCAACATTAGCCACCTCATCAATAGCCCCATTTCCTTCCCTATAGGAGTGGCAAATATTAGATTGTGGGAAGGTTTTGATAATTTTTGTATAATCTCTCATCATATCTTTAATCATCTAAGGATTGACATAAGATCCCTTTAAAATATTAATTATTACCAAAGAGTCACCTTCAATAGTCACCTTTTTGCATCCTTTTTGTTTTAATATTTTTATACCCCACCAAGTCGTTGTGACCTCTCCTACTATACTAGATCAAACCCCTATAATTTTTGCATAACCTTTAACAAGGTTTCCTTTGTGATCCTCGGTAACTCCTCCAGTAGCATCCATACTAGGATTGTAATTGGAGCACCCATCAAAATTTAATTTAAACCATCCTTCTTTAGTGAAAATATATTTAGTGGATTTTTTACTCATGATTTTGACCTTTATGAACAATAGGTCATGAGTTAGGCCCCATAGCTATTTGATTCTGATTTCTCCATAAGAGGGAGTGTTTTATAAAGTCCATATTCATCCAAATTAATATTTTCCTATGTTTTTTCATTATGAGAAAAACCTCAATGTTTTTTCTTCACTAATCCCCAAAAAATATATTCTTTCTATATTTCTGTAAGTTCCATGATACCACTGAGGGAATATTTTTCCAAAGGTTAATAATGATGGGATGGGAGAATGGGTAATAGTTCCATCTATTAGAAAAATTCTTTAAGGAGGAGGGGAAAACCGAAAAAACTAGCAAAGAATTAAGAATATTATTCCAAACCTTCATAGTGAAGGGGTGGCTTAAGAATAGGTGTTATGCTTTCAACATCCTCATAGCATAGAGGACATCTATTAATAAAATAAAACCCATGCCTATTGAGGTTATCAACTATAAGAATACTCCCATGAATAGGAGGCCACAAGAAACAATTGGACTTGGGGATGAGGTTAGGGATCCAAATATATTTCTAGTAAAAATTATTGTGGGTGATGCCCAATTTCTCCATCATACTATATGTAGATTTGATGGAAAAATTCCTAAAGGATTACTACTCTAGATCTAGTTGTCCCTTCTATAATGAGAGAATAAGTTGCATTCTATAATTTTGTTCCTCAACTCCAACAAAATTACTTCTTTGTTTGGATAGTAATAGCCCATACACTATCTTCCCATATCTATTTTATCTTTAAATTTATTCCATTTTGGGGGTAGCCCCATCCTAATCAACATACTTATTAAGGGTATCCTTGTAAGATTTGGTAAGCTTAATTTTTATGTTGTTGAATTGATTTAATAAAGAGAGTGCAAGGCCATTAAACCATATTTCCTCCCAAAACCGAGTATATTGATCGTTACCAACCCTTATTTTTGTTCCTTTCTTAATGATACCTCTTACATGAACACTAGGTTATTCTAAATAATTGAGCCACATGGTAACTTTGGCCCCATGAAATTATTTTGGTTCTCATTGGCAACATATTTAGGTTTAAAAATCATAGCCTAATATTGAACAATCAAAAAGATCCAACAAATTTTCACAGGAAACACATTGTTGAAGATTTTCAAGTTTATGGTACCCAAATGCCCATTCTTCTTTGGCAGGAAAACATGTTTCCATTGCCACAAGGAAATTATAGAATTCTCCTCCATTCTTGTCCATAGAAAGTTCCTTTGGATCTACTCAATTTTGGAAGCTATGCAAGCAGAGACCTTAAACAAAGAAAGGAAGTACACCAAGATGTTCTATAGGCAGGCTTTTAGAAGTTGTAGTTTCCCAACTTGGCTTAGCAACTTACCTTTCTATTGTCTAATTTATTTTTAATAATAAAAACTCAAATTAAACTAATATAGACTACTACAATTTAGAATTTTACTTGAGGAAGGTTCACTAAAATTAATAGATGTTATTATCAAGCACATTATTATTAATTTTGTAGAATATAATTGTATACATACTAAGGATCACTAAGAGGGGGGGTGAATCAATGATCTAATAAAACCAATCACATGAACTTAATTTCATTCATCTCACAAAAAACTTAAATATTATATTTTGTGAGAAAACACAAAGATGTGTAAGTCACAAAATCACTTGTGAATCAAGAAAACAACACATCACCAAGAAAATATGAGACACAACCTTTATGAGTGGGAAACCATGTACAAGGATAAAAAATCACTCAAAAGTATCATTTTATTAGGCCTCACTAGCATGACAATAAGCTCATTGATTACAAAATCACTAGCAATATAAAATCTCATTGATTACAATTAATGTGTCACTAACAATTTCCTCACCGGCAAAGAAAAAACTGATAAGAGAACCCACTCCTTATCACTCCAACTCCATGGTCTTACTAACCAATCTCCAATTAAAGAAGAGATAAAATTTTAGGGGGTTACCTTGTTATCATACAAACCATTACACTATCTTTGCATCAACTCATCAAACATAATTTATCCTATTCAATACTTTAAAATGTAACCCTCCTTGAACAAGAATTCCCTTATACCATCAGACACAAACTCTACTACACATCTGGCATGTCACTCTTTCTGCAAACATCATGCTCAAACTCATCTCAACTTCATAACTCTAGCATCTCACACCATACTATGTTTGTCATGCAATCCAATGTACAAACTATCTTTGACATAATTCATTTTCGAATTCAATTCTTCAACACACAATTAAATACTCCTCCTAGATTAGAATCTTTTCAATAACTTGATTATCTCTTCACACTTTTTTGTCATACCTTCTCACCAAAATCCATTTCATTTCCAAATTTACTTTTCTTCAATCACCTTCTTACATCATATTCAATATTCCCTCATAGAACTTTCATAGTTCTTAGATTGATCAATACATAACAAAATTACAGCCACCATTTTCATTCTCACATCCACTTACCTATCATTATCATTCAAATCTTCTATTCTTTTTCATTTATTTCTTTGTTCACTACCATAATATTATCTGCTAAACAACCGCTGTAAAAAATTAGTTAACAAAATTTTGCTTCATCAAAAATCAAGGGTCATGACTCTTCACCTTTTCAAAAACCATTACCAACTCCATACATACCTCCATATCACATACAACCATCATTTGTTCAATCTCTTACAAACTCAAAATTTTGCTCAATTATTGAAAAGAGAACAATCTTATAGAATCTATCCTATTTCTGAAGGATTCAACACCTTGAGTATTAGAATGATTCAATCACCTAGCTCATGTTTGTTCTATCTTCAAGCCAGGTAACATACCACACTAGATTCAAAAAAAATTTATACACTATGATCATCATGCAATACTGAATAGTTTGATACTCTTTTCTACAAACACCATTCTTTGATTATTGAAACTCAATCGTTTCACTTTTCCATGAATCAATCAAAAATCTGATTAACTGAACAATATAATACATTGATTCATTCTACAATATTTATTCTTTGTTCATGATAGACTCATGCACCAAAAAATAGAAATAATTTAAAACATCTCTATCATTTACATTATACAATCTTCATTTATTCATTGTACCTCATGTTTTCAAATAAACTATCCAATCTACATTTTTTTATCATTTCATGCACTGAAACATAAAAAAGAATGGAAACCTCATATCATTCTCTCATTAGAAGATGAAAAGACTAAATGAAAAATAAACCTTTAAAGTAGACTTGGTGCCAACCAAGAAAAGTAGAAAACTATTAACATTCATTTAGAAACCAAACAAGAACTATTTCTATGGTGATCTTGGTCTACTGTCAATGTAGTAACCTCCTCAAATAGTTGTTGGTACATTCAAATATGAGCCCTCCATTTCTTTAACCCACCATTCTCATCTTTTAATTTGAAATGTTGATATTTTTTTAATGAATGTCAAAAGTTACTAACCTTCTTGTACCAATTAAGGTGTTGGTTATCAATGTAGATCAACCCTTGAAATATTGAATAAAGTGGCTTTTACCTTTAATTGCAAGTCACTTTTAAAATATAATAAAAGTGCATTTGTTGCAAAATAAAATTTATTTGACGAGTGACATTAGGGTTATGAAATAAACTATCAACAAGAAAACTTGAACTAAATTAACCACCCTAAAATTGAAACTAAAGGAGTATCCAAGATCTCTAATATCTCCATTGATACAAATCATGTGAATCCGAGTATATTTCTTTTCATAATGGTTGAAGAAGATATCCAAGAATGCAATATATGCTAGGGTTTTATACTAAACAACGCTCTCAATAACAATGCCACAAAACTAACTCCACCAATCACCTTACAATAAGGACCTCATCACAAACTCTCTACAACTTCACAAACCTCTTTGCAGCTTTTCACATCAATGACAAACATCATGCCAAAGTCAACAATAATGAAAAATTGAATTTTAAACAAAATTGCATCTTTACATGAAAAAGTATTTATATTAATATTACATGTTTCATAGTCGTAATATTGTTCAAATTTTATATATGTTAAATAGAAAGATAATATTTGTTATAAATTGAGAGAAAAGTTTCAAATCCATCATTTCTTCATTCAACAAAATCAATCATCAACCACTACATTGCATTTAATTTATAAAGCCTTCCAACCACCTAACTCTTTATAACCACATAGCAGCTAACTAACAACTAATTTTTATTATATCCAATTAACATATATTAAGCACCATTTTCTAATATGCCCTTGGTGCTAACATAGGAAATTGTATGATTGTAACCCCTCAAATTAGAAAAAAACATTAGATATCAGTTTCCACTATACCGCATCAGATTACAAAATGCCCTTGTTACTCTTCTACATAAAATGAAAATTTCTCCAATTACAAAAGGATAATTTAACCTTGTCATACAGTTTTCTACATTTTTCTTCCTTCTAGTCACCCAAGTTCATCTAGGAAGATAGAATACAATCTATGCCCAGTTATTTCCCAAATTTTCTTGCATTTCAACAATCATTTTCTCTTCCTCAAGTGAAAACTCACATATTTTGTGATCTGCATTAGAGGCGGAAAGATATATCAGTGTAAGGAAATAAACCATTGGTTCATATAAAACTCCAATTGTGCACCCCACTCCAGTTACATAAATTCAATGTCTTTTATAAACTAAATCTCTAAAAGTATGGCTTGTGGACGAGTTTCATCCTTGCAACCATTTCCACATATTATCTGAACCTATTCTTTATTGTTTATTATTAGCATATCAATCCTAATTCATAGAATAGTTCCATCTTTCCTCCATTCATTTTGAAATGCACTTGGTACAACTGAGATTTTAAATATCTTAATAGCCATTATAATTAGTTTTAAATTATATTGATGAAAGAATCCCAAGAAAATTACGCTAACTTCCAACTTTTATAGAATTTAAAACAAATCCTTATTCATGATCTTAAGGTTATGAGAGATAAAAGCATAAAAAGAAAGAAAAGCAATTAACTTAGAAAATGGAGCATACAAATAATACAGGGTTATGTATTTTGTAGACTAAATAATACTATCTTTATTCATGCATATACAGAAGAAGATTACAATGATACATCGTTGCACAAATCGTAGCATTTAGAAAACAAATTGTGAACTAAAATAAAGTCTATTCATTCAACAAGCATGCATTATTCCCTACGCTTAGTGATGGAACTCTCAAATTTTCCAAATTTGAGATGCCTATTTCAAAAAAATTCTTTTGCACTTTCAGAAGTGCACCTAATGAATCAATCTGAGTGACCCACTTTGGAGGCTTGTAATTTAAAGCATGTTGATTGTCGTGCAAAACCAATTTGAAGACATAGTTAGTTGACATCTGTGAACGTGTGTGTCAGTTTTCAGCTTCCCATGATAATTTTTGAAATATTTTTGAAAAGTGAAGCTGTAGGAAGGTTTTGACACTGTTCTATTGTTTGTAGACGTTCAGTTTTGCAAACAGCTTCCTATTTGAGCTTGGATCTCGTAACCAGTTGACTGTCTAGAGAAAATGAATGTTGTTCTATGTTCTCCATACCTAAATGATATCGAGTGTCAGTTTTCAGAGCCTCATGATCTGATTTGATATTTTTAGCATATCAAAACCGAATGCAGTTTGTTCAGTTTCACATTTGCATTCCTGACAGCCTTTCTGAGTGGTCAACTTTGATAGTTAATAACTTTTGATCAATGATGATTCAAGAAATTACTTTTGCACACATGCTGAGGGTACCTTAATGTTCCACTATGTCTGATGGCAGCTCGCCAGGAGTTGATTTTCTATTTTTGCAAATTGGCAATTGGATAAATTTGTGTTGGTTCAGAACTACTACTATTTCAGAAAGGTTTTATTGAGAAAATTTGTCGATTAATATCCAATTCCTTGGGTTTCCTTTTTCCAAGCCATTTGCTGCATTGTATTCTCGAGTCAAATTGCATATGTCTACAAGTTTTGATGTCTCCTGGAGGTTGTTTGACCAGTTTCCTAGATTGATTCTTGAGGCAACTTGAAGTCAATTTGATGAGAATCCAGTTCATTTTTTGAACTCCAGATGCATTCAGAAGTTGCATGAAGTCAATTTGAGCATAAAACTTGTTTGAAAATGAATTTTTTTGTAGCCAGACCCACACAGGGTCCAACATGCTTTGCATAATTATGAAGTTTCACTTCAAGAAAATGGTTGTAAATGCAAAATATTCTATGTTATGGAAGCAGAGGAATATGAGAAAGTAGTGTTTCACTTGAATGACAATGGGTCTTGTAGCTATTTTCTGGGCTCAGAATGGATCAAAACAAAGAAGAATTGAAACATAAAATAATGAGGTCCCTTCTAAGGTAAATGGATAGCTCAAGGTTTTGAAGCACTCTTTTGTGAATCAAAGAAGTGAATGTACATTCTCCGATTATGTCTAACAAACACAATTAGCAAGTGTATGAGGTGCATCCTGGAGATAGTGAATGGATATCCATTATAGCATGAGGCAAACAAGGAAGTCACCAGGGAATGGGGTGCAGCCAGAGAAGAAGTTGGAGGGTGTGACCTACAGTGGGGTACAAACATCTATCAAAGCATAAAAGCCAACACAAGGAGAAAGCAAAGTATGGGGCACTACTGGTAGTGAGGGAGTGCGCCTATGCACAAACCAAATAGGGAGATGTGAGTGGAAGGAAACCCGCAACGATGTTGAGGGGAAATCTATGCATTGCAGTGTGGAGGGTCCCAATAGGGGGCCACATATGCAACTAGCATGTGAGCAGGGAGGAGCTTGATGGAGGAGTAGGAACAAAGTGCAGAGCTCGAGTGCTCACTAAAGAAAAAATTAGGGCCGACCTCGCTGACCTCACGAGATTTTGATGACAACATCAAAATTCTTGTGAGGTGTGCGAGAAATTGCGGGAGGAGCCATTTTATTTTTTTCAAAATTAAATGGTGTTTGGTTAAAAACAGGGTGGGCCGGAGTGAAATAAGGTACAAGCATTTTCAACCTTTTCTCGCAAGCCTCGCGGGAGTTTTGATGATGTTGCTAAAAAGCTGCGAGGTGTGCGAGAATGCATAGAGGGTGGGCCCATTGTAGTTTTTTAAAATGGTCAAGCATTTAGAGGTAAAATAATTTGCTCGAGGAGGTAGAATGTGAAATATTTCAAAGGTACAATATTTAATGATGCCCGAGGCCAAATTTTATTTTGCCCAGGTAATTGGAAAGTGAATAAAATATTCACTATTTGGGAATATTTTATGCTAGGGGTCTGGAATTATTTATTTTCCTAGAGGAGTTTATTAAATGAGTAAAGATAGGAAATATTCCTTGTGCATATTTAAATATTGCCATTTGAGTGGTTAAAAGGATAAAGGAGGTGGGTCCGAGAACTAGTGAAAACCAAGGAATTTTAAAATGCAAAATATAAAATGTATCCCCACATGTTTTTTGTCCAGGTGAATGTTTATGCTGGAAAAGAAATTGCAAAGTGTGGCTGCAGCAAATAAAGTGAATTTAATATTCATTTTATTCACTTTATGATTGAATATTTTGTGTTGGGCTGAAAAGTGAATTTGTTCACTTTGTAAACAAATGTTATTATTTGCTAAAGTATTGTTGTAGCAAATAAAAGACAGAAAAAAAATTTCATGGGAAAGAAGATATTTTCTAGCTGGGTGAATTTGAAGATTCTCCACATGGGCATGCTTTCAGTTACTGGGAAATGATGAGTTGAGGCAGTTTTGAGAGAATATGTTTGTTGTTGCAAAGGAATAATGAGGAGATATTCTTTTCAATTGGATCAATAGTGAATGGAGCTTCCAGATGCAATTTGCAGATCGAATTTAGGGTTGTTCATGCTTGCTTCTCTTCTTCTATGTATTCTATTATTCTCTCATTGAAAAGGGTTCCGAGATTGGGTTCTGATTTTTTGTATTGGGCTGGGTAGATAGAGAACTGTATTTTCTGAGTCATTGTTTGAGTCTGTAAGATGTAATTTTCTGAATTCATGAGTAAATACAGCCAGTTTATGCAATTAACATCATGAAGGTGTTTCCACATTTATGAATGTCTTCATATTGTCTCCATATTTGTACACTCTGAGTCATCTAAATTCAATAATACAAAGTGTTTTTGAGTTTATCATCTCAAGTTTCATGAGATTGTTTTGTCTGTTCATTGTTCTATTTCAAATAAATGGTTAAAGTGCTTTGAGCAGGTGATTGTGATTTCAAGTGTGCAGATGAGATTTTATAATGAGAATCTGATTGATAATAAGAGAAGGATTGTTGGTGCAAGACACTAAAAGTTGATGAAAAGCATTAAAAATTTAAAATATACTGGTTGAAGTCTGTTTGCTGAGGAATTTATTTTATATGTTTGACTCCATGGCCCAAAATTGGCACTGATCTAGAATGCAGTGTTATGCATCTCAGAAACAAATTTAATTGCAAAATCATTCTTAATCTTACTATGTTATTGTGTGTCTTTCTTTCCAATGGCTGAGAGAGGGTTCAGTTGCTTAGAATTTAGCTAGATTTGAAGTTTTCAATGCTTCCCTTAGTATATTTTCATTGGGAATTATCTGTTTTATAAAGCAATGTCAGTGTATGAGTGATTTACGTTTTGGGCATTGTATAGGTTTACCCACCTTGGTCTTGTAGAGCCAGAAGTGTAGGAGATGTCATTCTTTGACTGAATCTTGTCAGTTGGCCACTAGCCTTTGTGGTTCTTTAATATGGAGGTTGGCTACCTCTTAGAGAATTACAAATCCTATGGGGGAAAAACACCAACACTTAGAAGACTGGAAACTATGGTTAAATAAAATTTTAATAACTAAAGAGAAAACTTAAGCTTAAATCTAATTGTCTAAATCTATGGAGTTGTGCATGCAACAAGAGTCAACATGCAACATGCAATCCAAAACATAAATCTAGTGGTGGTGGTGGAAGTGGAAGTCAACTGATTGTCCAACATTAGTTACCAACATGATCCCTCTTGATGTTGAGAGAGCTCACAATATGATCTTTGAGAATAAAAAATTTATCCTTTGCAATTGCTTTGGTGAAGATATCTGCTAACTATTCTTTCGTGTTGATATACTTCAATTCAACTACCTTCTTCTACACCAAATCTTGGATAAAATGATGTTTTAAATTAAAATGCTTTGTCTTATTGTGATGGAATGGATTCCTAGCCAATTTGATGGCACTAATATTATCACAAAAAATCATTGTAGGCTAAACCTATATCTCTCCAATTTCTTCAAGAAGTTTTCCAAGCAATAATGCTTGTGTAACTAATGAGGTGACTACAACATACTCGACTTCCATAGAAGAAAGCACAACAATAATTTTCTTCTTCGAGCTCCAAGTAATCAAACCATAACCAAAACAAAAATGATTACCAGATGTAGACTTTCGATCATCCAAAATACCTCCCCAACCACAATCACTAAAACCAATAAGATTGAAATTTTTAGAAGTGTAGTAATGAATACAAAAATATAGAGTGCCTCCCACATACCTCAAAAATTCTCTTTGATGCCTTCATATGTATTTCATGTTAGAGTAATTGGATATTTACTTTATTAATTAAACAATATTTGTTTAATTACTTAAAGTTCCCTTTTACCTCTTTTTCACTTAAGCTAACATTAGGTACATAATAATTAATTACTTTATTAATTATTATTGTGCAAGCCTAGGGTTTTCCTTTTTAGGGTTTTCATCTATATATGGTTGAAAACTATCTTTTGTATTATTATTCATTTTACATTTTGGTTGAATACATTGCTCCACATTCTTGAGCATTTTCTTTGTTGCTTCTCTTTGCTTCTCCTTGTAACATGTATTATTACTTGCAGAGGTCACTGGGCTCCTATGAAGTTGTATCTTCTCAACTCCAACATGGTATCAGAGCTTCAGATCTACAGCTGCTTGTTCTTCTTTTGAGTTTTTTGCATTGGAAGCAGATCTAGGGTTCTAAGGTTTCTTCTTGTGGATTCATCATACTCCTAATTTTAGGTTCACTTTGGGCCCAAACGGACTGTGCCATTGGATTCGCAGTGCCCAAAAACCCCTAAATCGACTGTCAAATCGTTGATTTTGGTTACAGTCAACTAGGGATGCCAAAACAATTTTAGGGTTTTGACCATATGGCCTCCCCCGCAGCAAAATTCACAAAAAAATAAAAATAAAATTAAAAAAACAAAGGTTTTTTTTAATTTTTCTGCGCGGCCCATGCAAAGTTTGTCAGCCACCGACCGCACCACCACTGCGTCGCCTGTCAGCCACAACGCCGCCCATCGGCCCCTGCTTTCACTCGCGCTGATTGGCCCCTCCACCCGCGCTCTGCTCATGCCACTCTCAGCCACCCCTGTTTTGCGCTCCCCGCTGAGCTCCATCAGCGAGCCCACCGACACTCGCCGAGCTCCGCCGACCCCACGAACGTCGACCTCCTGTCGGCCCTCTCTAGCCCCCACGGGCTTAACTCCACTCGCCAGGTCATGTGGGTGACCAGCACCCTAACTGCATTAAGGTCATATGAGTGACCGAGCGTTTCAACCCAGCCCCCAGCGGCCAGTCCCCTAGTCCTAAATGCGACCAGGGGCTTATTTTTTTTAGCCCTTGAGGGCTCTTGGAGGCCTTTTTTGACTTTTTTGAGCAGCTTGCACTAAATCGAACGTAAAATGGTCATTTTTTCTCCGTTTTACGAAAAAAAATAGGTGTTGGAAAGCTGGTTTTGGCACCAATCTGATGGTATAGGAATTCTTTTAAAATTTTCCTATTCTAGATATTATTTTTCTAGTCAAAGTGAGGTCTTCTTTCTTCACTTCCGGGGTCATAGAAGGTGCAAACAGACTCTGTTTTTCAAAATCAAATAGGCGTTGGAAAGCTCTCAACATGCTCTATTCAGATATGTGATTTATTTATTAGAATTTTCATCAGGTACATAAGAATCTGTTTTGAAGTATTTTTTGCTTATGCATTGCTTCCTTCTTCTCAGTTTGTACTAGGGTTTGGGTTTATTTTTTGTGGGGGGTGTTTTTCTCTTGCTTTCTATCATTTATATCAAAAAACCAGAACACTTAAACTCTCAAAAAAATCAAACCCTTCTAAATCTTCTATCTATTCTGAAAGATCACATAATAATAAAAAACACAAGCAGGTACAGGTGCAGGGTTTCATCGCAGACTCTTCAGTTGAGCTACTCACATCACATAACTATCACACTTAGAAGTCTCGCATGATGGGGCTACTCAGGTCACGAGGGTTGTGGTCTTGTTTAGATGAGGTTCAACCTCAGTTGCAACTTCCTTTCAAGATTATGCAGCACAGGAACAAGATAGATGAGGCTATGGGTTTGCTATGCATGCATGTTTAAGACAGTCTTTTGTTTCACCTTGATGCTTTGCTCACTCCTCGAGCCATGTGGCTGAAGTTTGAGACACTTTTTGGGGCCATTAATGAGTTTCGCGCATTATAGATTTAGGCAGAGCTAACTTCATTATTACCTGATTCATTTCCCACTATTGAGGATTTTTTGAACAAGTTCAAAACTATTCGCACTATTTTATAGGGTTGTGGCAAGAACAAAACAGACACAGAGTGCATTTACTTGATTCTTTCGAAGCTTCGTGGTCTATTTTAGATATTTTCTTCTTCCTTCTATTCCACCATGGATGGTCTGGGTGCCAGTTTTACCATGCCTACCTTTGATTTTTTTTGTAAGTGTTTGTCTTGGGAACAGTCTCACCTTTCTTAGATGGATATGCTCTCAGGATCAAAGAGAAAAGCATTGGTTGCTCAATCATCGAAGGGGAAACATAAGCAAAAACCAAGGCCCAAGAAAGATTTTGCAAGCAGTGAGCATTCCTCCAAACCTCCTCCTAAGTCTGATTCTAAACCACCATTAATCTGAAACATGGGAAATCTTTGAAGTTTGGTGAGTCTTCCTCCGAGACTAAGGAGAAATTAGGAGACACTTGTAGTTTATGTGGCAAGCAAGGCCATCTAATTTCCAGGTGTTGGAAATGATTAGAGGCTTTAGAGGATGCCATGCAGTAGCAACACATCTCCTCACCTCAGTCTTCTTCTTCTTCCACCACAGGGAAAGGTCATGCTCTCACTGTTAAAGCATCGACTAATGGGTCCACTTGGATTTTAGACTCTAGTGCTTCTCACCATATGACTCACACTCAGCAGTTGGTCACTTCTCTTGCCTCTTGTGGTACTTCATAGATTGCAGTGGGTGACTCTTCACAACTTTCCATCTTGGGTTCAGGTTCTGTCTCTTTGGATGGGGGCACTCTATAGGATGTTTTGGTTGTTCCTAACATCTCGATGAGCCTCTTGTCCATTTATCAGATTGCCACACTAGCTCTGGTAAGACAGTTGAGTTCTCACCACATGATGTGGTTATTCAGGACCTCCATGACTCTGATTTGGTTGTGGCTACTGGGAGTATTGATACTGCATCTCATCTTTATAGATTTGATGGATTTGAGCCTTCTGAGGGTACAGGTTCATCTCTTATAGCACATGCAGATTCAGTGGGTAAGCTTTGGCATGAGCGTTTGGGCCATGTCAATTACATATATCTTCAGCAGATGAGTACACAGGCACTAGTTCTTGATCTTCCACAAATTTCCTACACTGACGGTGTTTGTCATGGTTGTGTGCTTGGCAAGCATCACAGGTATCCCTTTCTGAAGGGAAGTGCAACTCATGCCTTGGCACCCTTGGAGTTGATTCATAGTGAGCTCATGTCATTTCCCACTCCTTTTTCAGGGGCCAAGTATGTACTCACATTCATTGATGACTTCTGTAGATGCACATGGTTGTACTTTCTTAAGTACAAGTCTAATGTCTTTCATTCCTTTCGAGTCTTCAAGACATTTGTAGAGAAGCATTTTGGTCTTTCTATCCAATGGATACATACAGATAATGGGGGTGAGTATGTGAATCAGGCTTTCAAATATTTTTGCATTGAGCATGGTTTGCACATCAGTTTTTTGTTCCCTACACCCCTCAGCAGAATGGTATCACTGACAAAAAGAATAGGACTTTACAAGAGATGGCTAATTGTATGATTCAGTCCAGATCCATGGATTCATCTTTTTGGGCTGAGGCAGTCAATTGTGCCAACTATATTCAAAATCAAATGCCTCACAAGGTGATTCGACATATGACTCCTGAGGAGGCTTGGTCTCATGACAAGCCTGATATTTCATCATTTCGAGTATTTGGTAGTGAGGCATGGGCTTTTATTCCTAATGCTTAGAGGAGAGCTATGGAGCAGAAGAGTCGACCCCTCATTTTTGTCGGCTATTGTGAGGATGTTAAGGTGAATAGGTTGTTTTATCCTGATTCCAGAGAGGTCCTATTTCGACGAGATGTTCAGTTTGATGAGCGCCTTCCTCCAGTTGATACCCTATCTCCAGTGTCCACTTCACTACCTACTCCACCCACTGCAGCTCTTCAAGATTATTTTGAGGATGACTCTGATGAGGATATTGATGATCCCCCATCTCCACCTCCACTTGCTCCATGTCAGAGGCCCAAATGGGATCGCTTTACTATTGAGGCAGCAGGATCTATGGCCGGTGATCCTTCAGACACTCGTCGCACCCGTTCTCATACTGCGGGTTCTAGTCTTTTGAGCCATGCTCTTTCAGAGGATCCTCAGAGGTTTTTAGAGGCAATAGGTCACCTTGAGTGGGATAGTGCTATGGAGGAGGAGTATTCTTCCTTGATGAGGAATAGTACATGGGATCTCTGTCCTCTTCCTAAGGGCATAAAGATGGTTCGGTGCTGATGGTTGTATCACACCAAGTATGTTGCTGATGGTTATATTGATAAGTACAAAGCACATCTTGTTGTGAAGGGTTTCTCACAGGTTGAGGGTATTGATTACTCCGAGACATTTGCCCCTATCGCCAAGATGAATTCTATTCATTTTCTACTATCACTTGTAGCTTCTAGGGGATGACTCATTTTTCAAATGGATGTGAAGTGTGCTTTCTTGCATGGTGACCTACAGGAGGAGATCTATATGGAGCAACCTCAGGGATTTGTGCATGATGCTTCTTTGGTTTGCAGACTTCAACGTTCATTATATGGTTTCAAATAGGCTCCTCGGGCTTGGTATGAGAAGATGGACTCTTTTTTGCTCTCCACTGGTTTCACTCGCTGTTATTCTGATCACACGGTCTATATTCAACATCTTGAGGGTGAGATCATGATTCTTGTGCTATATGTTGATGATCTTCTCATCATAGGTAGCTCATCCTCTATGATTCAACATTCTCAGCTAGCTTTGATGGAGCATTTTGAGATGACAGATCTCGGTCTTCTGCACTATTTTCTTGGTCTTCAGGTGATTCAATCTTCAGAGGGGATCTCCATTTACTAGCAGAAGTATTCTCTTGATATGCTTCAGTGCTTTGGCATGCTTGATTGCAATCCTGCCCCCACACCGTTTCAGTCAGGGGTTGTTTTGACTACTACTTTCCCCACTCCTAGAGTAGATTCTACACTTTACAAGTAGTTGGTGGGTAGTTTGTTGTACCTGACTCACACTTGCCCTAATCTTTCCTTTGCAGTTGGCCTTGTCTCTCGATTCTCCCATGAACCTCATGAGAGTCATTGGGAAGCTGCCAAGCGGATTTTGAGGTACATTCAGGGCACCACTTCATATGGCATTCACTACACATCAGGGGATCCTCACATTGTTGGCTACACTGACTCAGATTGGGCTGGTGATGTCAATGATCAGAAGTCTACTTCTGGCTTTGTTTTCTATCTTGGCTCTGGTCCTATCACATGGTCGTGCAAGAAGCAGAATGCTCATGCATTATCATCTATAGAGGCTGAGTACCGAGCTTCTGTGTTTGCTAGTTAGGAGATTTTATGGCTTCGTTAGTTGATGACTGAGTTTGGTTTTCCTCCTGATAGTCCCACTATTCTTTGGTGTGACAATCAGAGTGCTATACACATTTTGCGCAACCCGATGGAGCATCAGCGGATGAAGCACATTGAGCTTCATATGCATTTCATCAGATAGTTGATTCAAGATGGTTCTCTCATCTTGGAGTATATTCCCACTATCGAGCAAGTTGCTGACATCTTTACGAAACCTTTTGCATCTACGTGCTATCTTTAGTTGCACTCTATGCTTGGGGTGAAGGAAGTTGTCCTTGGGGGGTCTTTATGAGGCCTTCCTTCATGTTTCTTTCCGCATGTTCTTCTATCTCTTTTTGGAGAGGAGTTTTTCCCACTGGGTTTTCTCCTTTTCTCCATTTCATAGAGATTTATTTGTACTTGGGTACCTGAGCTGGCCTTGTTGCTAGGACCCATTGCTTTTGCTTTCAGTAGCTTCTTCTAGGTTTTAGCTTCTCCCTAAGTCTAGCTTAAGGGGGGGTGTTAGAGTAATTGGATATTTACTTTATTAATTAAACAATATTTGTTTAATTACTTAAAGTTCCCTTTTACCTCTTTTTCACTTAAGCTAACATTAGGTACATAATAATTAATTAGTTTATTAATTATTATTGTGTAAGCCTAGGGTTTTCCTTTTTAGGGTTTTCATCTATATATGGTTGAAAACTATCTTTTGTGTTATTATTCATTTTACATTTTGGGTGAATACATTGCTCCACATTCTTGAGCATTTTCTTTGTTGCTTCTCTTTGCTTCTCCTTGTAATATGTATTATTGCTTGCAGAGGTCACTGGGCTCCTATGAAGTTGTATCTTCTCAACTCCAACATTTCAGATTGCTTTGTCATGTACCTTGAAACAAGTGAAACTGAATAAGCAATATCAGGTCTTTTGTGAGTTAGAAACATCAAACTTCCAACAATACTCCTATAAGCTATCTCATCAACTATTTCAACACCATCATCTCTACACAAAACAACTCCATGAGAAACTAGAGTGGAGAAGGGTTTACAATCAACCATATCAAAAAATTTCAACATATCTTTGCAATACTTTATTTGAAAAATGAAAATTTCATTCTCACTTTGAAAAACCTCCATTCCTGGAGAATATTTCATCTCAAATTCATTCATCATAGAAACTTTGAATTCATCCTTCATCTTAGAACTGCTACCTATCTACAAAAAATCATCAACATACAACATTTCAATAAGAATATCATTACCTTTTTGTTTGTAGTAAAGGTAGGTTCACTCTTACTTTTTTGAAATCCATTCTTATAAAATACTTATCAATCTTATCATACCATGCTCATGGTTCTTTCTTGAGGCCATACAAAGCCTTCTCCAACTTTTAGACTTGGTGTTCTTTTCCTTGAACTTCAAAACCTTGTGGTTGTTCCACATACACTTCCTCTTTTAAGTACCCATTCAAGAAGGAAATTTTAGCATCCATGTGTTGAATGCTCCATTTCTTTTGAGCTACTAATGAGATCAAAATTTTGATAGTCTCTTGTCTTTCTACTGGTGCAATGTCTCTTCATAATCAATGCCATACCTCTATGTGAAGCCTTTGGCAACCAGTATTTTCTTGTGTATTTCAACACTCCCATCACTATTGTGCGTACTCTTGTAGACCCATTTAGTAAAAAAAAAAAATTCATGTGGAAGATCCATAAGCTCCCCAGTATCATTCCTTTGAATAGATATTCTAACAAGGGAAAGATGATTCCCTTTACTAGGCCCCTAGGGTTTTTCACCTAGGAGCACCTGCTATAAGAATGGCACTCTTTCTGCTTTGTTGATATGGTTTTTTTTGGTGGTTGAAATCAAAGTAAGGATTGGATGATTATGATTGTGTTGTGTGTGATCAGTGTGGTTGAAGGAAACTAATGTTTTCTATGAAATGCAAATGAAAGAAAATGTAAACTAAATGCAAGCTAACTAAATAACCTAAATGTATGCAATCTGGAAACAAATTGGAAATAATAGAGATTGTGCACTTGGGAATTGAAACTCGTAGATGAGGAGCCCCGAAATGTTCTAGAGTTTTCCTGAAATCAGCAAAGGGAAACTTACGCTAGAATGGGTGACCTAGTCCTTTTATCGGGAAACTTTGCCGAACTGGGTTTCAGGGAAAAGGGTACCCAAAAATACAAAAACCCTTTTTCAAGCTTAGTATGGGGACAAGGTCACCAATAGTGGTGATTGTTAGATGTTGAAGTTGTATTTTTGATATGTGGTCGTCATTGATTTCAACCCTATTAGTATTGGTAATTCTAAAAGCTGTATATGTCAAGTATATTAAGAAAATTATAATAAAAATATTGTAGGCAGCCAGTGCAGTTGAGAAGGTCAGAGTGATGGAAAGTTGTGTTCATTGATGATCAGGTGGTGTGCACTAAAAGGTTTATTGCTAATCCTATCTAGTATGTTTTCCAAAAGTTTCAGTGGTACACATCAAGAATTGAAGAAGTTATGAAGTCTTGTGTTCCTATAGTTATTTTGTTACTGTAGCAAGTGTTCTTGAAAGATGAAACTGCAATTCTGTTAAATTGGGTTGTTCTGTATGATTTTGAGATGTTCAATGATTTTTTTAAATCATTCTCTATCAGTTTGGTACATCTGCATTGATCGATGTGTTCATAATTGCAGATATTTTTCCTTGTGTTCAAGTTCATGTTCTTGGCCGACATGATGGTGGTAGCATGTTGCAAATCCTTATGGATTAATATTTTTTTGGCTAGCATATTCTAGGATGTTGATTTACATCTTCACTATGTTTTGATTGACTTAGGTTGGTGTGCATTAAAATTTGTTCATGTATTGAGGTCGACAACTTGTAATTTACTCAATGTCTTATGGACGACAAAGTAATTGATGAAAATCCATGTAGAGGATATATAAGAACGATTGTTTCTTCATTTTGAGGTGTGTGTGTGGTGTATACTCGATTGTGTTTGTGTGAGTATGTGTGAATAAAGATCAGATCATTCGACTATTTAGTAGAGTGTGAAGAAGGTTGGGCAAAGTGTGAAGAAGTGTATCTGTGCCTAACCAAACCTATAATCAGACTTATGAAGAAGCTAATTTCTCAGTTCATGTTCATTATATGGATTTAATTTGATTGTCTTATGTAAGGAAATGAGCCTTCCCTTTGAGTAGTGAGCTCCAACCAGTGTGCTTGAATGCAAGTACATTCCTTATTCATTCTTCATTATACTTTTCACAGGGTATAATCTTGTGGACTAACATCCATCATGGTTTTTCCCCTATAGGGTTTCCACATATAAAATATTGGTGTTCATGTGTTTCTGATGTGTTATTGGTTTATGCTTGCACTATTAACTATCAGATATGAGATTATAAGTTGATTAATGTTGAATAAGTTCAATTTTTATAACAAATGATTTGGGCCCCCTCTCAGTTGTCTATCCTTGTTTTTCCAACAATTGATATCAGAGCTAGTTCCTCTGAAGAATTCTAACAGCTTGAGGTGATACAATATGGCATCATACAAGAAAGATAGTCCTAGATTCAATAGTACAAACTACTCTGTGGAAAGTCAGAATGGAGTGTCATTTGAAGTGCATCGGTGAGCCTTTTTGGAAGATTACATAGAATATATACTATTCCTTAGAATGGTCCCTCCTCTGAAGATGAGATCAAGCAAGCATAAGTTAATACCAGGGCTATAGAAGCATTGTTGAGTTCATTGATAGATTTTGAGATGAAAAATGTGATAGGATTGAAGACTGCATATGAGATCTGGAATTTTTTTGAAACATTGGATGAAGGAGATGCACTAGTGAAAAGGGCTAAGCTACAAAGTGTGAAAGGCAAGTGGGAGAACATGAAGATGAGTGAAGATGAAAACATATTTTCTTTCTCACAAAAGGTAAATGAAGTAGTGATGGAAATTAGATGTGCCAGGTAAAACCTGGATGAAGAAGAGATTGTGGCTAAGATACTTAGATTTGTTCCTACTTCTTACAAAACAAAAGCTCATGCTATTAACGATCTCAAGACGGTAACAAATGTGACAAGAGGCATGTTGATTGGAAAACTAGATATTTTTGAGTTGAGTGAATTTGGTGAATCTCCACCTAAGATAGAATCTGTATTCAAAGCTACTCTATCTAGAAAAATCCAACAGAGATATAATCCGAGAGAGAGTTCCAAGAAGACATTAAAGTATGAAGAAGAAAAGAAATTGATTGAAGATGAAGAAAGAGAGCTAGAAGAATTGAAAGCATTGATTGTGAAAAGAGAAGGTAGAGGAAAAGGTAAGTACAAAGTAAATTTAACTATTAAATGTGTCTATTGTAGTAAACTAGGTCATTTTTCATCAAGATGTCCTGAAAGAGTTTCTAAGTACAAACCTGAGAAGACTAGATTTTAAAAGAAATGTTATTATGCTGAAGAAGGTGTAACTAATGATGAATCTGATAAAGAAACTAGAAATGAAAATGAATGGGTATTCATTTCTATCAAGGAAAATAGTTCGGTGTCCACTGAATCAAATAGTAGTCAGATAATGGAAAAAGATCTTGCAGCCAAGATTGATGAGAAGGATGAGTGGGTGATTGGTAGCGGGGTATGTGCAGGATCATGATGGGCCAAAAAGTGGCGATATGTAAGTGATATGATGGCCCATGTGGCTGATGAATTTTTTTTACGAAAAATTGATGAAATGAAAAGGGTTTTTAAAGGATATTCTCAGCTTTCCACCAATATAAATTATTCTTTACTTTGAATTTAATAAATACTTATTATTCATTTTTTATTTGAATTACGACTAAATTCCTAATTGATAGGTTGATTGAAAAACTTTTGTAGCTTTCAAACAGTATCACATTTTTTGAATCTGAAAAATGCGTCACATTCTATGCTTCACATACTATAGGATTTAAAAAAATATAGTTGAATTTCATGAAGTTTTGACCAAGTTAAGTTTGTCAAACATACAAGTTTCTATATTTTTTAAAAGTTGTAATAAAAAAAACATAATTAATTATTTAATTAGAAAAAAATTATAAAAAAATATGCACCACATCAGGAAATGAGTCATATAATTATATTTAAAATCTTGTAAAAAATAATTATCATTTTATTATGGTTAGGGTGGTTAGACATACACCTACTTCATATTTTTCCCTAGAATTTAAGTACTATTGCATTGAAATTTCAATTTTTTACCAAATAGATTTTTTTTTTCTAAATAAATCTAGTAATTTAGAAACTACATTCAATTTTCAATAGATTCTATTCTTACATATTTTTAAAATAATATAAATAGCTTATTCAAATTTTACGTTAAGTTTCCTAGCTCTGATTTTCTGAATTTTCATCGCCACTTAAGGGCCTATTTTTTCCATGATGATCCTACACATACCCAGTGGATTCTCACATCATATGACTGGTGACAAAAGTAAATTTCTAAGTTTAGAAAAATATGATGGTGGTGTTGTAAGATTCAGAGATAAAAATGTTGGTGTGATTTCTGGTAGAGGCACCATTTTTCTTGGAGGTAAATGCAATATTAATGATGTTCTATATGTTGAAGGTTTGAAACATAATTTTTTGAGTGTTGGATAGATGGTTGATATTGGATATAATCTTCAATTCAAGGATGGTAAGTGCAGAATACTAGGAAGCTGAGGAAATGTGATTGCTTCAAGTACAAAGACAAGAGGTAATATTTTTCACTTGAATGTTGCCAGTGAAAATTGTTTGATTTCTCAAGTTGATGTAAGTTGATTATGGCATAAAAGGTTGTGTCATGTGAATTTTGATAACATTTTTAAAATAAGATCCACACAAGCAGTTAGAGATCTACCTAAGTTAGTGAAGCCTACTAACATTATATGCAAGGAATTGCAAATGGGGAAATAGACAAGAATCTCATTCTAGAGAAAACAACATCATTCAAATGGAGTACTGGATTTGGTACATACTTATCTATGTGGTCCCTCCAGAGACAAAATTCTACAAGGAGAAAGTTAATTTATGTTGCTTATTGATGATTATTCTAGAATGGTTTATGTTGCTTTCTTAAGAGAAAAACATGAGGCATTAGAGAAATTCAAAAGATTTAAGGCTATGGCAGAAACTGAGACAGGTTTAGAGATCAAATGTTTGAGATCAAACAGAGGTGGTGAATTCACTTATAGGGAGTTCAATTCATTTTTTGAAGAGCATGGAATAAAAGGACAGTTATCTTCTCCTCGGATCCCACAACAAAATGAATTTGTTGAGAGAAACAACACAACAATTTTTGATGTTGCCAAAACTATGATGTTGGAAGGTAATGTTCCTCATACCTACTGGAGAGAAGTTGTAAGCATTGTAGTATACGCTATCAACTGAGTGAATGTAAATGATAATTCTAGTAAGACTTCTTTTGAGCTATGGTTTGGTTATAAGCCTACTGTTAAGTATTTCAAAATATTTGGAAGAAGATGTTATATTAAGAGAGATGAAGATATTGGAAAATTTGAAGCTATAAGTGATGAAGGAATATTTTTGGGTTATTCTACTAAGAGCAAAGCCTACCGGTGCTACAATAAAATATTGAAGAAGATGGTTGAAATTACAAATTTCAAAGTTAATGAAGATATTGAAAGATCATCCAGGTACTACGGATATGGTTCAGATGATCAAAAAGATAGTAATGAGAAAGGGAAGAATGTGTAGACACATGATCAAATCAAAATTGTTTTGGTGAATCAAGAAAGATCAGAAGAAGAAGAAGACAATATAAATGTAGAAGAAAGAGAAGAACCTAAAACCACAAAGTATGTAAAGAGAAGTCATTGTGAAAGTCAGATCATAGGAGATACAAACAAAGGTGTATAAACTAGAAGAAGGACTACAAAATAATATTGTCTGATATCCAAGATTGAGCCTAAGAATATTAGTGAAGCATGTAAAGATGAACATTGGATGGAAGCAATGAAGGAATAACTAATGCAGATAAAGAAGAATGATACATGGATTCTTGTTCCTAGATCTCAAGACAA
Source organism: Sequoiadendron giganteum (assembly GCA_007115665.2). Taxonomy (NCBI): domain Eukaryota; kingdom Viridiplantae; phylum Streptophyta; class Pinopsida; order Cupressales; family Cupressaceae; genus Sequoiadendron; species Sequoiadendron giganteum. The sequence goes on from CM021106.1 coordinate 216,794,432, forward strand.
AAATGTGATTGGAACTGGATGGGTTTTTCAGAATAAACTGAATGAACAAGGTGAAGTAATTATAAAAAAAGAAAGACGGGTATGTAAAGGATACTCATAGATGGAAGTTATTGATTTTGAAGAAACCTTTGCCCATGTTTCTAGAATTGAATTTGTAAGGTTATTTCTTACTTATGCTACATTCAAGAATTACAATGTCTATCAAATGGATGTGAAGTAAGCATTTCTAAATGGTGAACTAGAAGAAGTCTATTCTGAGCAACTAGATGGATTTCAATTTACTGATGAAAAGGACATGGTGTGTCGGTTGAAGAAAGCACTATTTGGACTCAAACAAGCCCCTAGAGCTTGGTATGCTAGACTGGACAAATACTTGTTAAAGCTTGGATTTCAATGTTGACAAAAATTTGTATTTCAAGTTAGATAAGGATAAAGAGTTGATCATTGAAGTCTTTTTTGATGACTTTATTTTTTAAGGTAATGATGACCTATGCATGGAATTTTCTAATGAAATTAAAAGTGAATTTGAAATGTCAATGATAGGAGAACTGAAATTCTTTTTAGGATTGAAAATTACTCAGTTAGATAATGGAATCTTTATATCTCAGTCCAAGTGTGTGAAAGTGTTACTGAAGAGGTTTGGCATGATGGACTCAAAGCTAGTTGGTACACCCATGGTAACTAGATGCAAGCTAACAAAGAATAATGATTCTCTTAAATCTAATCAAACAATAGACAAGTCAATGATTGGTGGATTGCTATATTTAACTCAAACAAGACTAGACATTATTAATGTTGTGTGTATGGTTGCTAGATATCAAGCAGATCCAAAAGAATCATATGTGACTACAATAAAGAGAATATTCAGATACTTAAAAGGAACAATTGACTTTGGGTTATGGTATCAAAAGGATAATGATCTTACTCTAAATTCTTTTACAGATGTAGATTGGGTAGGAGATGTAAATGATAGGAAGAGCACAATTTGTTGTGCATTCTTTTTGGGGAAGAAGCTGGTGTCTTGGCTAAGTAAAAAGAAGAACTAAATTTCCTTATCTACTACTAAGGAAAAATACATTGTTGCTGCAAATAACTGTACCCAAGTGATGTGGATGAAATATATGCTAAGAGATATTCGAGTTGAGTATGGTGAGCCTACTACTATATTCTATGACAACTCAAGTGCCATAAAAATTTATAAGAATTCGGTGCTACACTCAAAAACAAAGCATATAGCTATCAAGTATCACTTTTTAAGAGACAAAGTAAGTGAGAAAGAAGTCGGATTGGAGTATGTGCCTACTAAGGAGAAAATTTTAGATATTTTCACTAAACCATTTCCTAAGGATACTTTTGAGTATCTTAGAGGAAAGTTTAGGGTAATTTCCCCTCTTAATCTGAACTAAGATGCAAGTATTTGCATCAATCCATGGACTCACAGTCAGTTCTTGTTTCAGATTGATGTTGTGATGGCTGTTAATCAGGGGGAGTAGACAGTTGATTTAGATATGTGGTTCAGATCATGTGTATCTTTACCATTTATGTCAAAGGGGGAGAGAATAAATGTGAAAAATATGGGAGAGGAGTAAAGTTAAAGAAGAAAATAGGAAAAGAGTGCACAATCTAAGGGCGAGATTGTTGAAGAAGAGTTAGTTGGGTTGATGGTATTTTTTCACATCATGTGTTGCCATCAATGCCAAAGGGGGAGGTTGTTAGATGCTAAATGTGTATTACTAATATGTGGTTGTCATTTATGTCAACACTATTAGCATTGGTGACTCTGAGAGTTGTATATGTCGAAGATATTGAGAAAATTATAATAAAAATATTGCAGGCATCCAGTGAAGCTGAGGTCACAATGATGGAAACTTGTGTTCGTTGATGATAAGGTGGAATTCAATAAAGGGTTTATTTCTAAGCCTATCCGAAATGTTCAGTGGTACACATCAAGAATTGAAGAAGTTATGAAGTCCTATGTTCCTATAGTTATTTTGTTACTATAGCAAGTGTTCCTGAAAGATGAAATTCTAATTCTATTAAATTGGGTTGTTGTGTATGATTATGAGATGTTCAGTGATGTTTCTAAATTGTTCTTTATCAGTTTGGTATGTCTGCATTGATCGACATGTTCATAATTGAAGAAATTTTTCCTTGTGTGTTCAAGTTCATGTTCTTGGTCGACATGATGGTGGTAGCGTGTTGTGGATCCTTATGGATTAATATTTTATTGGTTATCATGTTCAAGGATGTTTATTGAGGTCCTCACTATGTTGTGAAAAACTTAGGTTGGTGCACATTAATATTTGTTCATGTATTGACGCCAACAACTTGTAATTTACTCATTATCTTATGGCCAACATAGTCATTGATGAAAATTCATGTAGTGGATATGTAGGAATGATTTTTTATTCATTTTGAGGTGTGTGTGTGGTATATGCTCGAGTATGCCCATGTGAGTATGTGTGAATAAATATTAGATCATTTGACTACAGAGAAGAGTGTGAAGAAGGTTGATCAAAGTGTGAAGAAGTGTATTTGTGCCTAGCTGGAACTGTAATCAGGCTTATGAAGAAACTAATTTCTCCATTCATGTTCATCAGATGGATTTAATCTGATTTTCTTATGTAAGGTAGTGATCCTTCCCTTTGAGAAGTGAGCTCTAGGTAGTGTTCCTAAATTCAATTGCATTCCATATTCATTCTTCATTATACATTTAATAGGGTATAATCTTGTGGACTAACATCCACTGTGGTTTTTCCCCTAACAGGGTTTCCATGTATAAAATCTTGGTGTTCATGTCATTTTTGATGTGTTATTGGTCTATGCTTGAACTATTAATTATCAGATCTGAGATTATAAGTTGATTAATTTTGAATAAGTTCAAGTTTTTAACAATTGATTCACCCCCCCCTCTCAGTTGTCTATCCTTGTTTTTCCAACAATGACCTAGTCCTCCTGGAACTTTGATAACCCTAAAGGTCTTATTTTGTGGTTCCCAGTTAGTACTTTCTTTCTCTCTAGTAAACCATGTCTGAATCCCTATAAAATAACCTACAACTTGTCCTTTTTCTCCTCCCAGGGTTTGGTGTCTTGAGTTGACTTGAATGGAATGATTGTACCTTTCCCAACACTTTTTTTCTTACCAAATATGAGTACAACTTGCAAAAAACATGCAAAGACAAAGATAATGTTGGGGTTAGGGAATAGGGGTTTGCCTAAGTCAAACCCCTTTGATGGTAACTTAAACCCAAATGAGATAGAAATCAAAGGAGGGATGCTTGAATGATAAATAATGTAAATGCTCACTAAATCCTTTGTTGTTGAAGTCTTCAACATGCAAGAACCAAATCCAATGGAGGTTGCTTGAGATTCCCTTGTGCTTTATTTCTTTCTTTCGAAGCTTGAGCGCAAGATTGATTGTGAAGAGATGCAAAAATCAGCTTTAGAGAGAGAGAAATGAAGGTGAAAACCCTTATTTATACAAGATATGCCCTAATTTCCAAAAAATGTCACATGATAGGCTGACATTAGGGTTTTGGAGGAAAATTATCGTTAATAAATTATTTTAATTTTGAATTTTAAGCCAAAAGGGACTAGGTCGCCCAAGGTGCCGACCTAGTCCACTTGGGAAAATTCAAGTGGTGGTTGAGAATAAAAAGGTTTTAAATAATGTTTATCAGTCTTGCCTACCGAAACACACTTAATTCAGGCCCAAAATTACATTAAGGGGAAAAATTAACATAATAAAATGTTTAATTAGTTGATGATAAGCCTAGGAAGATGTGAAAATTCCTTACAACACTTTACAACCCCTTGACACAAGGCTTGGAAAGGGGTAAAAGGGTGATGTTTAGGAAAATTGTGTTGAAAGGGTCTTAGAAAAGTGGGAGAATGTGTTACAACACTTCACAACACCTTAGTAAAACATCGTTAGATTATTGTTTATTTGCAAGCATTCAAGACTAAATCAAGGAAAAATAAGATCAAAATCCAAGGGAAAAGGCCAAAATTAGTGAAAAAGTGCCAAAGACTACACTTATTGGTTACATACTCACCTCTTGTATTTTATTCATGTGCTTTATTTGTACTTCTCTTTTAAATATCACTTAAGCTTCTTACCTTTCCTATAGAACTTGGACTTGAAGCCAAACTTGCACTTGGAATTGATGAGGGTATACTTGGTAGACTTGTAGCTCTTGCAACTAAAATTTTAGTGGGATGCTCATGATCAATTTCATCAACAATACCATCATTCAAAATAGATTTTGACATCTTACCATGGGCCTTTTTATGACCATAAACCCCACCCTCTTCAAAAATCACATCTCGAGAGATAACAATGTTATGGGTGAGACGATTATACAGCCTATAAGCCTTACTTTTCTCACTATATGTAACAAAAATACATGATTCAATTTTTGGATGTAACTTTTTCCCCTTTTGTTCAGCTACATTAACATATTCTAAACATCCAAAAGCTTTGAAATGTTGGACACTAGGCTTTTTCTCATACCAGGCTTCATATGGAGTCATCATATCAAGTGCACTAGTGGGACTTAGATTAAGAATATATACTATTTTATCAACTATATCGCCCAAAGATAATTGCTTAGACCTTTGGTCTAAAGAATACTTCTTGGAATTTCCACTAATTTATGGTTTTCTCTTTTCGCTACTCCATTTTCTTGAGGTGTGTATGAAATGGTGAGCTATCTTTTGATGGCATACATATTACAATATTTCTAGAAGTCTCTTGAACAAAATTCTCCTCCATGATTAGTCCTTAAGAATTTGATATTGCACCCTTTTTTCTTTCTCCAAAAGGGATTTATCTTTATTCTTCAAAAAATAAACACAATAATTTCATGAGTAATCATTAATAAAAGTAATGAAATATGATGACTTACTCAAACTCTTTGTCTATATAGGACCACAAATATCTGAATGGGCTAACTGAAGGGGATAGTGGGCCCTTCATGCATTGCCTTTTGGAAATTTCTCTCTTTCATAATTTATTATGGCACATCTTTCACAAACTTCTTTATGTTCTTCAATCCTAAGAAAAATAGAAACTAATTCTTTTGATGTTAGAATATTCAAACTATGTAAATTTAAATGTCCATACCTAAGATCCAACAACCAACCAAACATAAGCACACAAGGTAACACAAGGAGTGATGTGAAAGAGTGGAGAGAGAGAAAAGATCAGATCAATCTTCAAGTGTGTGTCCAGCTAGTTATGGATCAGATCTAGGTTGTTTGTTTGAAGAGAAAGGATATACTCACTCTAGGCCGATGAGACTTTCAATTATCCACTAGGTGATAATTCCAAAAAGGTGAGATACATACACTCGGTTGGTATGCACTCACACACGCGCAAAGGTGGCTATGGGGAAATTTGTGTCGCTAGTTGGGCTTCCACCTCCGAATAACTTTGATAAGGCACCACAAAAGAAAAGGGTGCAGTGCATGAGAGAATCAAAGCCTTGGATGCTTATAACTCATGAACAAATGCAATATGGCACCACAGGAATGCAAGTTGTGTTATGCAAGGTGGTCATGTATGCACAATGTGAAAATGAAACATGTAAAAGTGCAAAAGAATAAAATGTAAAAGAGGGATGTTTGAAGGAGTCTTGTTTAGTTCATATTAGGTCTTTGACTTAGGAAGCATTGTGTCTAATTTTTCCAAAAGAGTACCTATTGAAGGATAGAAGATTAAAAACTTAGGGGATGTAGTGGATCGCATCAAGCTGCTAAGAGGAATGTAATATGCTAAGATAGATCACATATATGAAGGGCATTACATTAAATGTCATCCACTAAGTGAGAAAATGTATCATGTGAAGTGACAAGGCTTCACTAGGAACCAAGGACAAAGAAAAACAAATGCAAATGCAAAAATAAATAGATAATGCCAATGTATGCCCCCACTTTAAAGGAATTGCTACACACCATTTTGTGAGCAATTGCTTTAAAGTGGAGAAAGGAAAAATTAAAAAAGGAAGAGAAAGACATGAGAGCCTACTTGAAAAGACCTATGTCAAGTGATAGGTTTCCAAGAGAGGTTGGGTCATGCGACGGAAGAAGAAAATGAAAGAGAAAATGGGTTTCCCCAAAAATGAATAACCAAAAACACATAAGGGATCTATGGATTTGGGGTCAGTATGTTCGTTGTTGCAATGTTTGTTCAGAGAGCGTGGAAATATCATCATTCCCCCAAATACATTGAAATGGAAGAATACACAAAGAGAGCGAAAGAAAATGAAAAGAAAGAGTCAGCTTGGGTCAACATGGAAGAGACATAGGGTGTCTCAACACTTTGGATCATCCCCAAAATGACAACAAAAGAAAAAGAGCCTTTCTTTTGAGTCAACCTGAATGAGACATTGCGGTCTCAATGTCTTGCATCATCCTCAATTGGAAGGAAAAAAAAGAAAACAAAAAGGAAAAGAGTCCATTTTGGTCAACATGAAGAAGACATTATGGTCGCATAGCCTTGCATCATCCCCAAATGGAAGGAAAAAAGATAAAAGAATAGCGAAAAGGACTACATGACATATAGAATAATGGAGATACATATAGAAGAATATCACAAAGAGTGAGAAAAAATCAAACAAGAAGGGGACACATAACATGCAAACAAACACACAAATAGTAAATCAAGTGCAATTCAACCATTAAGCAAGGTATATGCCTCCCAATCTCAGTTGGTGTAAGTGGAAGGTGGACAATGAAGCTAAGGGATAAGGGAAAATGCATTACTAGGACAAGTCCAACAACCTCTTTCCCCCAGTGAGTGGAAGGCTAGAGTGAGCTTAGATAGGTGATGGGAAAGAGTATGTAATAGTGATAATTATATGTTTCACAATTATTATTGGAAAAGGGTGTATGGGAGGAGTTTATTGTGTGAGGGGGAAGAAATTATTTCAAATTAAGTGATACTTACTCAAAATCAATTGTAGATGACAACATTCATCACTTTGATGACCAAGGAAAAAATGGTAAGCCCAATGTGGTACATTAGCATCTTTAGGATAGATCACCAACCGATTGCGATGCAATAATGTGACGAGTCCTTTGTTTAGAAGGATTTATAATTTCCTCTCACATTCAGGAGGTGGACGAAGAGGGAATTTTAGTTTATACAATTCATTCAGCCTCTTGTGTCTACTAGATTCTCCAACTTCAAAAGAGGATACTAGAGCAGGAGGGTTGGATATTATCTTAGGGTTGTTTGTTTTGTTATGAGGATATGGCGGGTGTTCTTGAGGGAGGAGAATATTCAAATCAGGAGGGGAATCTAAGATCACTGTGCCATCATCATGAAGCATTAGATATTCTCTAGGAGGTTGAGGGTGAGGAGGAGGATTTTGATAGCCTATTCTTGTTTTATGTTCATTAGGTGACAATTGTTCATAAAAATCGTGTATTTCATGTTTTTTTGCTATATCATCACCTTATTTTCTTACAATGGTAAACCCTTTTCCATAATTTTTTTGAAGATTAATTGGAGGGTGTCTTATTGGGTTATGGTAAAAGGGTTGAGTAGGGATAGGGTGGGAGGAACTAGGCTCACCTTTTGCAAGTAACTTAGATCCATTATGTGTTTCAAGATGAAGGTAACCAAATGCCTCTAGGGGTGACATGTTAGGCATCACAGGTTGGTTCATAGATGGGTAAAAATAAGCATTTTCTACATGCTAACATCATCATATCCAATGATGTCTACTTCAGTAGGACACTCATTAGGAGTTGATTAAATAGGAATAGGTTTGAGTTCATTAGTATTAGTGGCAAAAGGTGAAACTTGACATATCCATGAAGGATTTGAGGGACATCCAAAACTTTTTGAAAGACATATCCATAATGAAAGAAAACAAGTGATAAGAAAGTGATGAAAACAACAAAGTTGGAGGCAGAAACATAAATGCAATTGTAGAAAGAAGAATCAAAGATAATATGTTGAAAAGGATAGAAAACACTTTGCAAAATATGTAGGAGAACGAGGTCGCCCAATGTGGTGACTTAGTCCTAATAGAAATTTTTTTGGTAATTTCTGAAAAATTTGAATGCTTTTTCTGATTTTTATACTTTTTCAATGTAGGTACAAAATAAAAATGCAAAGTTTTTTATTCTTTTTCCAATACAAATGAGATTTAAAGTGAAATCTAGCATGAAATTTCACTAATGCACTTTTCTACAAACCCTAGGATGCAAATAATGCAAATTTTTGAAACAATGCAAGCTATTTCCTAAGGTGAAATGCAAAATCAAAAATTTAACAAGTGGTCTATGGTCGGGTTCACCAAAATGAAACACCAAAAATGGATATTCTAGAAAGGGAAAGAGTCTTTCGTTTAATACACTCCTAGGTTTTTTCACCTAGGAGCACTTGGTGTAGGAATGGCTCTCTTTCTGCTTTGTTGATTTGGTTGTTTTTGGCAGTTGCATTCAAAGGAAGGATGGAATTATTATAGTTGTGTTGTGTGTGATAAGTGTGGTTGAATGAAACTAATGCTATCTATGAAATTTAAATGAAATAAAATGTAAGCTAAATGCAAGCTAACTAAATGACCTAAATGTATGCAATCTAGAAACAAACTGGAAATAACAAAGATTGTGCACCTGGGAAATGAAAATTGCAGATGAGGAACCCCAAAATGTTTGGGAGTTTTCCTAAAATCAACAAAGGGACACTTATTCCATAATGGGCGACCTATTCCTTCTGTCGAGAAACTTTGTTGGACTGGGTTTTGGGGAAAAGGGTGCCCATAGATACAAAAACCCTTTCTTAGGCTTAGTACAGGCACACAGTCACCAATAGTAGTGACCTAGTCCTCCTGGCATTTTCAAAAGCCTAAAGGTCTAGTTCTGTGGGTCCCAACTAGTACTTTCCTTCTCTACAACAACCCATGTTCGAATCTCTAGAAAATGACCTACAACTCAAGTCCTTTTGCTCCTCCTAGGGTTTGGTGTCTTGAGGTGACTTGAATGGAATGATTGTACCTTTCCCAACACTTTATTCCTTGCCAAATTGAAGCACAACTTGCAAAAAAATGCAAAGACAAAGAGAATGTTGGGGTTAGGGAATAGGGGTTTTCCTAAGGCAAACCCCTTTGATAGTAACTTAAACCCAAATGAGATAGAAATCAAAGGAGAGATGTTTGAATGATAAATAATGTGAATGCTCACCAAATCCTTTGTTGTTGAAGTCTGAAACATGCAAGAACCATCTCCAATGGAGGGTGCTTTATTTCTTGCTTTGGAGGCTTTAGTGCAAGAGTGATTGTGAAGAGATGCAAAAATGAGCTTTGGAGAGAGAGAAATGAAGCTAAAAACCCTTATTTATACAAGATATACCCTAATTTCCCAAAATGTCACATGATAGGCAAACACTAGGGTTTTGGAGGAAAATTCCCATTAAGAAATTATTTTAATTTTGAATTTAAAGCCAAAAGGGACTAGGTTTCCCAAGGTGGTGACCTAGTCTACTTGGGCAATTTCAAGTGGTGGTCGGGAATAAACAGGTGTTAAATAATGTTTACCAGTCTTACATCGTTAAACACACTTAATTTGGGCCTAAAAGTAAATTAAGGGGACAAAATAACATAATAAAAGGGTTAATTGGTTGATGATAAGCCTAGGAAGATGTGAAAATTCCTTACAACACTTTACAACACCTTGACACAAGACTTAGAAAGGGGTAAAATGGTTTTGATTAGGTGAATTGTGTTGAAAGGGTCTTAGAAAAGTTGGAAGATGTGTTACAACACTTCACAACACCTTAGTAAAGCACCATTAGATTATTGTTGATCTATAGGCATTCAAGACTAAATCAAGGCAAAACAAGGCCAAAATCTAAGAGAAAAGGCCAAAATGAGTGAAAAAGTGCCAAAGACTACACTTTTTGTGACACACTCACCTCTTGGATTTTCTTCATGTGCTTCATTTGTACTTCTCTAGTAAATGTCATTTATGCTTCTTACCTTTCTTGTAGAACTTGGACCTGAAGCCAGACTTGCACTTGGAATTGATAAGGAGCTACTTGGTGGACTTGTAGCTCTTGTAACTAAAATGTTAATGGGATGCTCGTGATCAATTCCATCAACAATACCATCATTCAAAATAGATTTTTACATTTTACTATAGCCTTTTTTATGACCATAAACTCCACCTTCATCAAAAATCACATCTTGAGAGATAATAATGTTATGAGTGAGAGGATTATACAACTTCTAAGCCTTACTTTTCTCAATATATCCAACAAAAATACATGATTCACTTTTTGGATCAAACTTTTTCCTCTTTTGTTCAGCCACATGAACATATGCTAAACACCCAAAAGCTTTGAAATGTTGGACATAAATATTTTTCTCATACCAGGCTTCATATGGAGTCATCATATCTAGTGCACTAGTGGGACTAGGATTAACAATATATACTGTTGTAGCAATTACATCACCCCAAAAATAATTTCTTAGACCCTTGGTCTAAAGCATAATTCTTGCCATTTCTACCACTCTACGGTTTTTCATTTCTTCTACTCCATTTTGTTGAGGTGTGTAAGTAGTGGTGAGCTATCTTTAAATGTCATACATATCACAATAGTTTTGGAAGTCTCTTGAAATGAATTCCCCTCCATGATCAACCCTTAAGAATTTGATATTGCATTGTTTTTCCTTCTCCACAAGGGCTTCGTATTTGGTCTTCAAAAAATAAACCCAAGAATTTCGTGAGTAATCATCAATAAAAGTAATGAAATATGACTTATCCAAACTCTTTGTCTACATAGGGCCACAAATGTATGAATGGACTGACTAAAGGGGATAATGGGCCCTCCATGCACTACCTTTTAGAAATTTATCTCTTGCATGTTTTCCTTTGGCACATCTTTCAAAAACTTTTTTATGTTCTTCAATCTTAAGCAAACTAGAAACTAATGCTTTTGATGTTAGAATTTCTTCAAACTATGGAAATTTAAATTTCCATATCTGAGATGCCACCACCAAATTTTGTCCTCATATACTATATTAGAAAATTGATATGTTCTCCAAACTTCAAAGGAAACATTCTATTCTTTGACATAGGAAAAATTGTAACCACCTCATTTCCTTGGTTTTAATCATAAATTATGCATTATTGATTTTCAAACACTACCTTATAATTTTTCTCACACAATTTCCCAACACTCAATAAATTATTCTTTAATTTTGGAGAGGAATAAATGTCTTTAAAACTTTTCATTACTTATTTAGTAGGAACTTTTATAGACCCTTTTGCAACAACCTCCAATGATTTGTCATCACGAAGTTTGATATTGGACTTGAAACTTTCATCCATTAGAGAAGAAAAAATTCATTGCTTGAGATATGGTTAGAATATCCTTAATCAAAATACCAAACATCTTTAGAAATAGTTTCATCTTTGTCATAAGATATAAATAAATTATTGGGAGGAACCTCATCACCCTCTTGAGAATAATGAACACTTTTATCATTATTACCTTCTTTCAATCTACATTCTCTTTCAAAGTGACCATACTTGTTACAATGGTAACACTAGATGTTTCTCTTATCAAATCTTCCTCTACCTCTTCCTCTTGAATCACCTCTTCCTCTTGAATTGACTCTTCCTCTTTAACCACCTCTTCCTCTATTTACTCTTGAAGTTTTTTTATTTTGGCCTCTTCCTTGACCTTGGTTGCTACTACCAACATCTTCATTCTTTGTAATTTTCAATTTGGAGGAAAAATCTTTCTCATCACTTTGAACAAATGAATCTCTCAATATCTCTTCATGAGACATTAGAGATCCAACTCAATGATCAAATTGAAGGGTAGTCAAGTCCTTACTCTCTCCAATTATTATAGCAACATGATTCCACCTTGATGTTAGAGATATCAAAACCTTTTTAATTACTACCTCATTATTTTTTGTTTCTCTGAGAGTGGCCATTTTATTAACCACATCATTGACTCTCACAAAATAATCACTTACTTTCTTATTTTTTTTCATCTTTAGATTTTTGAAGTCTCTCTTCAATGTTTGCAGCTTCACAACCCTGACCTAGTCACTACCTTGGTAAGCTTCCTTTAGAGTCTTCTAGGCTTCTACAACTAAATTTGCACTTGTAATTCTCAAAAATAATATCTTATCAAGAGATATTTTAATATGAAACAAGTCTTGATAATTCTTCTTTTTAACCTCCTTCTTAGTTTTTCAGTCATTGGCTATGAGAGCATTCCAATCTATTGGCTCTTCATAACCCATCTCAATGATCTCCCAAAAATATTTTCCTGTAATAAATTTCATCATCTTGATGCACCAGTATTAATAATCACTTCCATTGAAATCAGGAATTGGTAAGGAATTTAGACTTGACATGATGCTCTGATACCAAATGTAGAATCTAAAATAGAGCCTTATTTTTCATCTGAAGGTTATGAAAGATAAGAGTATAAAAATAAAGCAAATAAATTAACTTAGAAAATATAGAATAAAAATAATACACAGGTTTGTATTTTTTAGACTAAATAGTACTATCTTTATTCATTCATATATAGAAGAAGATTACAATGTTGCATTGATACGAAAATCATAGTATTCAGAAGAAAAAAATTGTGAACTAAAAGAAAGTCTATGCATGTAACAAGAATGTATTATTCCCTACGCTTAGAAGACTAGCAAATATGGTTAAAACAAATCTTAATAACTAAAGAGAAAACTTAATCTTAAATCTAATTGTCTAAATCTATGGAGTTGTGCATGGGACAAGAGTCAACATGCAACATGCAATCCAAAGAATTAATCTAATAGTGGTGGAACTGGAAGTTGATTGATTGTCTAGCATCAGTTATCAACAATTTTGTGGGTGAAGTTTGAATATTGCATTTGATATAAATATATTCTATTGTGTGATGGATCTAAGGAGGCATGGAGTTCAAAAAAATCATAATACACCAACATTAGGGCCATGCAAATCACAATCTAATGAATGACTCAATCTTTTTGATGTTTCAATTATCTAACTGCTTCAATGCAGACTGAATATAATGATACAAATTATTCAGTTGGTATTTTGATGGATAACAACCAAAAAACTAAACCTAAGAATGAACACAATGAAAAAAATGAAGGAAAAACTCCGTAAAAAATGTATAGAATAGAAGAGATAAAGATGATGCACATCAATGGTGGATGTCAACAATTTCAACAAGCTCGCTATAAGAGAAAAAAATTGATGCACATCAATGTTGGATGTAAACAAGTTGAACAAGTTCGTTGTGATGAGCACATTATTCCAACAAGAATCACTCAAAAATATGTAAGAATGATGGACACTACAAACTCTATATTTTGCACAAGGTGCACGAGATCCTTTTAGTCCTTTGTTTGCACCACTAGACTATACAACAAGTGAATCGACATGGAAAAGGATAATGGGATCCACAATCCATTACCTTAATCAACTAGACAAACAAAACATGAGTGGGGTGACAATTAGAGAGGCTTCTTTTGAATCCTATTCTAATACCAAATGTTGCAAATTTAGAAAAAAAAATTAAAATCTAAAAATTCTTCATTCAACAAAATCAATCATCAACCATTACATTGCAATGGATTAATAAAAGCTTCCAACCAACTAACTCTCTATAACCACTTAGCAGCTAACTAGCAACTAATCTTTATTATATCTAATTAACCTATAGTAAGCACTCTTTTCTAACAATATTATTAAATTTGTTACATAAATAATAATTTTAATATATATAAATTATAAAAATGTAAAATCTATTTTTAAAATACATCATTTTTGTTATAATCAAATATATTATTATTCATTTTTTTGATAACCTTATAAAAAATTTGTAAAAAGTATTTATAATAATATAGATCACTAATATTTTGGAACTTAAATTTTTATCTAACAAGTGGCACATAGTGGCTAGTACTTACCTTTATAGTATTGTAATTATTGTTTTCTAGATTTGAAAAAAATGAAAGTTTTATTAATGTGAATAAAAATAAATGTAATTTTTGTTAATTATAGTGTTTTAGTATTGTTGATTAGTTCTTTGCATGACCTAACCCTAACCCTAACAATAAATTTTAAAGGTCATTATCTTAATCCTAGACCTATGTCTAACCCTAACATATAATCGTAATATTATCCATAACTATGTTTGTAACTCTAATGTTAGGGTTAGAAGGCAGACATCTAACAAGTTAAATGTAGATTTGATCAATAAAACACACACAAAATTATATCAAAAACAAGACAACATAAAGAATTTAACGTGGTTCACCCAATCTAGGCTACATCCACAAAACCATAGCCATCCAATGATTTTATTATCCAATGTAAAATATATTACAATCTCATGAATAATGCCATACTATAACTCCCTATCCCAACCTCTTATAACAAGCTTTTTAAAAGCTTCCAAAAATTATGGTTCTATAACGTTTTTTTTCCTTTTTCAATGACAAAGCAAAAAAAAGTGTACAATATAGCATGATCAATCGCCACATACCAACAATCTCCTACTTGGAGACTGATCTTGGAAAACACCACTGCACTTACAACTCCCACTAGAAATAAGCACCTTGGACCCTACTGCTTTGTTATACTTTTAACCAATTAGACTAATTGAAGCTGAAGAGGAGCTCAGATTCTCCCTTGTCACTGCCTTTGTAAACATATATGTTGGATTGGCATCCATATGTATCTTTTCCAACTTTACCTATCCATCCTCAAACACTGACCAAATGAAATGATATCTCAGTTGTATGTGTTTAGTTTTAGAGTGCAAGATAGAATTCTTTGCAATATGTATAACGCTTTGGCTGTCTATAAATAAGTGATTTTCATCATGTTGTTTTCCCAACTCTTCCATGAGAAGTTGCAGCCATATCATCTCCTTTGCTACCTTTATTGCAACAACATACTCTACCTTCGTGGTGGATAAATCAACCACCTTTTACAATCAAGAAATCCAACTCACTATTGTCCCACAAACTATAAATACATAACCAATGGTACTTTGCCTAGTATCTATATCCCCTGCCAAATCTGAGTCAACATAGCCTTTTAAATTAGTATTAGAGCCCCCAAAACATAAAAAAATATTAGATGTACCTCTCAAGTACCTGAGAATCCATTTTATCGCATTCCAATGCTCAACTCTAGAATGACTTGTATACCTGCTAACAACTCCTACAACATGTGCAATATCTAGTCTCATGCATACCATGGCATACATTAAACTGCCTACAGTTGAAGCATATGGTGCCTTGGACATTTTTCCTTCCTCCTCTTGTGTCTTTGGACACATATCCTTAGTCAATTTGACATGACTGGGAAAAAGTGTGCTAACAGCTTTTGCATTCTCTATATGAGGTCTCTGTGACACCTTTTCAACATAATCAGCTTGAGATAGAAACAATTTTTCATTTTTCTTATCTCATGTAATCTTCATACCAAGGATTTGTTTTGTTTCCTCCAAATCCTTAATAGAAAATGAATTTTCTAACTATAGTTTTATGTGATTCTTGTTAAACCCTCGTACAAGCATATCATCAACATATAAACATAAAATAATGTAGCTATCTTTAGCTAACCTCTTAAAATTAACACAATGGTCTGAATTACACCTATTGTAGCCTTGCTTAGCCATAAAAGTATCAAATTTAATATACCATTGCCAAGGTGATTGCTTCAAGCCATATAAACTTTTCTTCAATTTGCACACTAGTTTCTCCTTACCTTTGACCTCAAGTTCTTGTGGATGTTCCATATATATTTCCTCTTCCAAATCTTCATGGAGAAAGGAAGTTTTAACATCAATTTGTTCTAAATACAAATATTTAGAAGCCACAATACTTAAAATAGTATAAATAGAAGTCTTTTTAACAACAAGAGAAAAGATCTCATTAAAATCAATACCCTTTTTCTGTGACAATCTCTTTACAACTTATTTGGCTTTAAATTTTCTCTTACCTCCATCCTCCTCTTTCAACCTATAAACCCATTTTTTTGGTAAAGTCTTTTTACCTGCAAGCAACTTCCATAATTCCAAAATCTGATTTTTCAGCAAGCCTCCTCTATTTCTTATTCCATTCCATGCTCCCACTGAACCTTGGTATCCACCTACATAGCTTCATCATAATATTCCAGTTCACTAGCATCAATTAATAAAATATAATACAAAGAGGGAGAAAATCTTTTCGGGGGTCTACTTATCCTTGAAGATCGTCTAACATTCAATGGAGATTTTGTTATTTTTTGTTGTTGTTGCAAAGCATGAGGAACCACTGGAACATTATTTTTTGCAATATCATCCAACATTGAATAATCATTTTTTTTCTTCTCATGTTATTGCAACTGATCTTTGTACAACACTTTCTCATTGAATATGGCATCCTTGCTTCTCACAATTTTGATATTTTAAAATCCCAAAGCCTATAACCAAATTCATCAATGCCATATCCAAAAAAATATACATTTCTTTGATTTTTCATCAAGCTTGGTTCTATTTTCAGAATCTATATGTGTAAATACTTCACAACTGAATATTTTGAGAAAAGAATAACTCACCTTCTTACCTATCCATGCTTCCTGTAGAAAACCACAGCCCAAAGGATTAGAGGGACCTCTATTAATTAAATAAACAATAGTTTTTATAGCCTCTGCCTACATGTTTAAAGGCATCTTAGCATGCAATCTCATAGTCCATGCATGCTCCATTATTGTTCTATTCATGCGCTCAGCCACTCCATTTTCCTGTGGAGTCCTCAGAACCACTTTTTTCCTACGAATACCATTAGAGGAAAAATAATATTCAAACTATTTAATAGTCACCACTATTATCAGATATGAGATATTTTAACTTTTTACCCATCTCATTCTCAACCAAGCTTCTTGATTTTTTAAAAGTTTCAAATACATCATATTTTTTCTTAAGGAAATAAATACATACCTTCCTAGTTGCATGATCAATGAATGTAACATAATATTGAGAGCCACTAAGAGAAAATACTTGATTTTGTCCCCATACATCCATATATAAAAGGTCTAATTACTCATCTTTCTTTTGTTTCCCTTCTTTGAGAAAATTAACTCTCTTTTGTTTTCCATACACAACTTTCACAGAAATCCATATTAACGCATTTTAGACCTAGTAGAACATTCTTTGAATGAAGTAATATCATACCTTTTGCACTTGTATGCCCAGGTCTATTATGCCATAGTGTTGATTCAAAATCCACAACAACTATTGGATTTTCTACTTGTTGAACTATAACAACTATTCCTGAAAATTGATTTTTATTTGCAATAGCTAAAGTAGAAAGAATAGTATGACCTACACAAAGATATAAGGTGCCTACTTTCACACCTTTTTCTACCACTAAGGCACCTTTTGTAACCTTCCAATTTTTATCATTAAATGTAACAACACAACCTTCATCATCTAGTTGCCCTGCTAGAATTAAATTTCTTCTTAACTTTGGACTGTGCCTTACCTCATGTAGTAGCCAATTATTCCCATTCTAAAACTTAGTCTTGATTCTTCCATTTCCAACAATCTGACAGAGTTCGTTATCTCCCAAATAAACCGGCCCAAAATCCCCTTGGACATAATGAAGAAAATAATTTCTATGGGGTGTAACATGAAATGAATCTCCTAAATCTAACACCCAAGAATCATCAATATTTTCAAGAGAAAGAATCAAAGAATCTTCATTAGACTTACTACTTACCACATTTTCCTCTTTATTTCCTTCCTTTTTTTCTCCTTTAGTTTTTTGAGACCAGCAATCTTTCTCTAAATGACCCAGCTTACCATAGTACCAAAAATCTCTCTTGTCTCTAGATTGGGACCTTTTGTCCTTTTATTTTACTCATGAATTCCCATGACCTCCAAAATTATTTTCCCTCTCTTATATTCTGCCCTTGCATTCTGGATTCAAAACACTACCTGATGTGGGTGTTCCACTTGAGATTTTCCTACAAATTTCCTCACTCAAAATAACACCAAAAACATCATCAAATTTCAATGTATTCAAACTAGAAACAAAATTGCTAACGGTCATTATCAAGCTATTCCAACTTTTAGGCAAAGAACACAGAATCAAAAGAGCCCTAACTTCTTCATCAAAGTTTACATTTAAAGAAGTTAATTCACCGGTAACTGTATTAAACTCATTTAAATGATCAGAAATTGACCCACCTTCTACCATTTTCATATTAAATAAACGCTTCATAAGAAATGCCTTATTCTAAGGGGAAGGATTTCCAAATAAATTTTCTAGGGTTTCCATCAACTCTTGAGTTGTCTTTGCTTTTGTAATATTGAACACCACTGATTGTGCTAAGCATAAACGAGTACTGCCAAGTACCTTTCTGTCCAAAATATACTAGTCGTCATAAGATATTGCTAAGGGTTTCTTGGTTTTCCCTTCCAATGGCCGCCATAAATACTTCTGATAGAGGTATTCCTCCATCTTCATCTTCCATAACTGATAGTTGTTCCCATTGAACTTCTCAACCTTCAACTTACCCTCGTCTGCCATTTCTCCCACTCAATCGTGAGACCTTCTTGTAGATGATAACCAAACTTGACCTTTCTCTAATACCACTTGTTAGGGTTAGAAGATAGATATATAACAAGTTAAATGCAGATTTGATCAACAAAATAGAGAAATAAAACACACATAAAATTATAGCAGAAACAAGACAACATAGAGAATTTAATGCGGTTCACCCAACTCGGGCTACATCCACAAAACTGTAGGCATCCAATGATTCTGTTATCCAGTGAAAAACATATTATAATATTGTGAATAATACCATACTACAACTCCCCATCACAACCACTTATAACAAGCCTTTTAGAAGCTTCTAGAAATTAGGGTTCTACAAAGTCAGTTTTTCCTTTTTCGGTGACGAAGCAAAAAAAAAGTGTACACTATAGCATGATCAATCGCCACATACCAACACCTAACCCTAACAATAAAGAATTGTAGAGTGACCTTACAAAAAAAATCTATGAATTAATATTGGGAATAAGATTTGGAATAAAAATATTAGATGAATAAAATTTTGGAGCATTATATTTATTAATGATTTTTATTAGTAATATTTTATTTTTAATTTATTTAAATTCTTGAATAGTTCTAACCATAATTTTTCCATTATTCTTAATTCTAATCCTAATATTAATTATAATGTTTTTAAGATTATAATAATTAATAATACTACTAGTATTAAAATTATAATTTAATATGAAAAATATTTTTCATTACCTTTCCACCCCATATCTACTCCCCCAATTTTATCTTCAACATTCTCTACCATGTTCAAGTCTCCCCTAATAATCCATAAGATCTTGGGAAGCTTGGTAATCTATTCCCAAAGCTCACATCTAGCTATGTACTCATTGCGAGTGTAGATGGCACAAATCCCAAAATTTAGGTCCTTTTTTTCAATGTGGATCTAGACATCCTATTGCATGGGGATGAGACATGATCCTTCACCCATTTATTCCATTTGTTTGCAACTAGGAGGGAAATTCATCCTTTTCATTTATAATACTACACTTCCTATCTTGGGACTCCATCCCCCTAACATTTAAAGAGATACAATTAAGTTTCATCTACATCCATATCTTGGGATTCCTCTATACTCCTAAATCCCTCAAAGTACTTAGGGAGTTCAACCTTCTTAGTAGTGTTTCGAAGATAGGGTCCATACAGTGCTCCTTAATCTTTCACCTCCTTCAACTTCTCTTTTGTCTCAACATTTCCTTGACACATGATTCCCTATTGGTGTTATACTTTGGGGTTGTTCCCTCTTTTTGTTTTACCCCTCTGTTGGCCTTTTGTTCTCCACACTCCCCCTTACCCCCTAGAGGATTATCATTTCTATTAAGAATATGTTTAATATTTTCTAAGTCATCCTCCTCGAAGGTGAACTCTAGGTTAAAATTCTCCCCTTGAGAATCTAGGGTTAAGACGAACGAGCTATCTGTGTTTCTTGGCTTAAGATTCACCGTGTAGGTTGCTTTTGTAGGAAGAGGTTCTATGGAGAAGACACTATTAGTCTTAGGGTTATTCTTCTTATTGGTTAGCAAGCTCTCTTGATTATCTTTATTTATGGTAGCAATAGATTTAGTGGTATGACTAGAGCTAGGGGGTGAATACCCGAGAAAAAATTTCCACATCTGATTTAATATCCATCCCACCTCCATTCTTCATCAAGCCACCGATTATATTTTTTATTCTTTCATTTTCTTTGATGCTCTTATTTATTTTGTCCATAACAAGCTCTTGGGCATTCTTTTTTTTACCAGAGCTACATGGGAGGGCATCCTTGGGCACCTCTACCCCACCCTTTTGGATAGTGGACTCTACATCATCTATAGTCTTCATCATCCCAAGGATGTGTCAGCCCAAGTTCCCTAGGAGACACCATTTCAGAATTATGGGTGAAGAGATTTCATTTACCAGATATGAGGGTTTCTTCCTCAGTGGAGAGGTCGAGATTTGATTCCTCAATACCACCTCCATCCTTAGGTGGGGGGTTTGCATCCTTGTGACTATTACCACTTTTGTCCTCTTTTGGCATCTCTTCAACTGCCACAATTGAAGCATAGGTATCCTCTCCTCTCCAACTATTATAATTGATGGTCAATGTATAGGGTTGTGAAGTATTGGGGGTAGCCACAAGCCCCTTTCCAGCATTATTTTTCTTCCCTTGTCCATGATTTCTCAAGATCGGGTAGTTCTTTCTAAGGTGACCCTACTTTTTACACATGAAGTGAGTATTGATCCCACCAAGGAGATCAATTCTAAAGGCCATTATGGTGGATTTTGTTTCAACCTCAAACTCCTAAGGGATGTCTACACCTGGTGAAATTGAGACAATAATCCTTGCATCCATATGTGAGAGAGGGGCTCTAGTTTCCTCTATTTTTAAAATCCTTCTAAATTGGCCGATGAGATGGGGGATGAACAACCATAAGAGAAGAGGGAAATTTTTAAGGGTAATCCAATGCCGGTAAGCTAGGGTGACCACCTCATTATAGAGTAAGTTAATTTTCCATAGGATAGCCCTCAATACAGTACTACCCACCACCCGAAATTATTTTTTAATCACTTCACTTTGCATTTCTTTAGTTTGGAATAGCATTAAAAATAGACCCTTTTGTATCATTGTACAGAAGGTATGGGAAATTCCTAATTTCTTATTCCATATATTTGTTAACCATTGATCCAATAACTTTCTTGATGGGATTTTATTAATATCACGAGTAGAGAAAAAAATAGCAATGTTTCTATATTTTTGTTCTTCGTTATTCATTGAAACTGCAATGTCATCTTTAGGAATTAGAAGATATTTTTAAGGTATTTGGAGGGAAACCTACCTTCTCCTCTTGGCTACAATTCCTCATCGATGGATACATCCTCCATGCCGACGAATTCCACTACTTTTGGTATCACGGTTTTGCTTATGCCTACAACAATGTCCTTGAAGGAGCATGGCTTGTCTCCCACACCCTCCCCCATGAGATTCATAGGGTTAGTCTCGACTCTATCAGGGGATCCTTTCCCATGATAACCCAAATATCTCATTCCTCATAGCATACACTCATTATGGGAGGGATGTTAAAGGAATGAATCCCTAGCCCTTGACTAGAATGCGAGAGACAAGGAGCAAGAATTATCTCACAGAGAAAAAATAACATACACACTAATACAAAATATTAAAATATTATAAAGAAGAACGTCCTAGGACAAAAGGAAGGTAACACGGGGAAAAAATTAAACCCAGTGATGGTGTACGACCAGCCAATAGGTCCTCGAGATGCAAGTTGACCCCCCCACTTCTAGACGCCTTCCATTCCCCTGCTAATAATACAAATTCTTTAAGGCTCCAAAAAGGAAAATAAATCTATTTGGTACACCTGGTGTAATGGATAACAGGGCAGCAAAAGAATCTACTATAGGCTCAACATGTTTTATGCTTGTAGAGATAATTTCTTCTTTGACAAAGTTGAAGGGGCTAAGAATAGGGTTAAATTGAAACCTTGGACACTTTTTGATCACCACCCAATAATGGTACAAATTTTCACTCACAAAGAGGGAGAAAGACCTCAGAAAAAAGGTTCAAAATTTTTCCTCAATTTGAGCCTACTTAACTTTGAGGGTAATATCAAAGCTATTTTCACCTTATGAGAGATCAACAAGGGCCTTTATGCCAACTTAAGCCCCATTGACAGATGGAACCTAAACGTCAAGAGATAGCAAAAAATATTCTCGGTGAACAAAGAGCCAAAGAAAGCAGAAAAGCAGAGAACCATATTTAGAATGCCTTACTTAAACCTGAGAGAAAATTGTAGGCTACCCCAAAAGATATATAAGCTAATAATTATTTGATACATCAAGGGGCAACTAAAGAAATTTCAGACCTATAAGGACCAAGGCCTAAGAAGGAGAGCAAAAATGAACTAGCTTACTCAAGGGGATAGGGGCTCAAATTTATTCTTTAGGTTCCTTAAATCAAAGGAGGTCAAAGATACCATTGGGTGTATATGGGAGGAGGGGGTACTAGAAAAATACCTAGATGCTATCAAGGAAAATTTCCATTAATTTTATTAAAAACTCTTCACTGTACAATGCTTAGGGCTGCAAGAAGAAAAAGGAAGGGAAATATTTAAGGATTTTATCCAAAATAAAATCATCAAAGAAGATCACACCAAGCTAAACCAATATATTATAAAAGAGGAAATAAAGAATTTTTTCTTTTCAATGAGCAATGACAAGTCACCTAGTCCTGATGGTCTAACTGTAGAGTTCTACAAGAAAAATGTAGAGTGGATATGTGAAGACCTCCTACAAGTCTACATAGATTCCATTGAGAAAGGATCACTTGGAAAAGACAGTAACCATGGAATTAAAAAGCTGATTAATAAAGAGGGGGATAGATCTCTTCTAAAAAACTCAAGGCCCATAACCCTCCTCAATGTATCCTATAAGGTGTTAGCCAAGTAATTTACGAGGAAAATTATAGATATCCTCCCAATGATAATCAAAAACACCCAAATCGGCTTTATCCAGGGCAAGTATATTTTAGAAAATCTAATAATGAGATGGGAAGCCATGGAGTGGGGCTAAAACACCAATAAAAATGTGGGTATGTTGCTCCTAGACTTTCAAAAATATTACAATAGGATTGAATGGCCCTTCATAATAATGGTGTTATAGGTCTTAAGGTTCCCTAATCTCTTATTTCAGATGATTAAAACACTCTTGAAGGATGCCTCGGCTCAGTTTGAAGTGAATGGGGAACTAACAGAGCATTTTCAACTACAAATATCTATATAACAAGGCTAACCATTGGCCCCATCTTTGTTTGTTATTGCAATCAATGTTCTCCATTACATTTTAAGGGGTCAAACTTTAAACTCAAGAGTACAGGGGTTCATCCTCCCAAACAAAGAAGAGCTTCTAAAAATTCAATTTGTTGATGATACATCCCTATTTGTTAAACTGGAAGAAGAGAACTTATTGAACCTACTAGCAAAATGAAACTCTTCAATCAAACCTCGGGTGTAAAAATTGCAAATAGTAAATTTTTCCTACTATTATAGAAAGACAGACCACCCGACTGGTTCAAGGATAATGAATTTTAGTGGGGAGGATCCAACAAGATTGTGAGATACCTTGGTATCCCATTTGCAATTGACCCTAATTTAAAGGAGATGTGGCAATGGATGAAAGGAAAAATATGCAAAAAGATAGGTGCTTGAAACAAGAAATACCTTTCTATAGCTAGAAGAGCTCAGATCTACCAAAAATTTCTTTCCTCTTATAGTATCTATTATGCCTCGATGCACATATGTTTAGTAGTTATCAAATTGAGGAAAGATAGAAGAGGATAAGGAAATTCCTCTAGTCAGATGGTAGGGATAAGTAAAAGAGACATGTTGTCAAATGGGAAATATGTTGCACAGAGAGGCAGATGGGTGGCCTTAGCCTCAAAGACTTGAAGAAGCAAGGGATAGCACTTGATGTAAAATGGATATGTAGAAGCCTAAAAGGAAATGGGCCTTGGAAAATTTTGGTTAGGAGCAATATTAAGAATGTTGTCCCAAAAAGCACCAAATCTTGGAAGAACTTGCCAATGTGTGACCTTTTGTTTGACCTCTTCCTCATATCCCCTGCAGGGTCGAATGTCTTTAAGATTTTGTGGAAAGCTTGAGAAATGAGCAGGGAAGCTATTATGAGTCAATTCCCTATAGATAAGGACCTAGATAATATTCTCCCCTTGAGGTCCATTTGGTGGAACTCATTCCACATCAGCAAACCCCTTGCTCTCCTTTAGGGATGCAGAAGGAGTGGCATAAAAAAGGTATCTCTAGCTTCAAAGACCTTATTTGTAGCAATCAACTATTGAGCTGGGAAGAGATCTCTTCCAAGTTTGATATTCCTGCTACACAAAAGATAACCTTTGAGAGATTATAAAGCAAGCACAAGATAAAATTTTGAACCATAACAAAGATCTTGAAATCAACACACAGGATTTTGAATGGCTAAGCAATGAAAATTTAATTAAAATTAAAGCCAAAAATATTTATAAAATAGTCCCCACCGTCCCCTCCTCCCTCCGCCCTCGACTCTCCCCCCTACCCCCTCCCCCCGAAATCTTGAAGATACTCTTAATAACTATTGGAACTTTAATCTTAGCATAATTGAATGGAACATGATCTTCTCGAATATTTGGTATACTGCTTTGGAGCCCAATAAAGCAGGATTTAAATAGATGTTTTTCCTCCAAAGGCTACCCAATTTTGACCCTAAGGGAAGCACCAACATATGTGATATTTGTAAGCAAACTAAAAGTATCTCCCATTTATTTTTTGATTGCTTCTTTGCTAAAGATGTTTGGAATCTATTTCGAATTGATGTCGCAGGTTATGGCGATGTAAAAGAGAAGAGAAAAAAGGAAATAATTCTTGGTAAAATTGTTGAACTAGGGAAAGGAAATAACATGTATTGGCTTCTGCTAACAACTGAAATCTTATGGTTTCTTTCGAATGCTAGGAATTATGAAAAGTATTAAGGCATTGGGAGGGCTCTTACTAAATATAATAGAAGACTCACAGTGTTGAATATTTTCTTGTAGGTCTCTTTGACAATGGAGGTCACCAAATCCAAGTACCAAAAGTTGATAGAGAAAGGGAAAGTAGAAGTCACAAAGGTGGAGTTGATAGGTGCAAATCAATGGTTTTTTTTAAATCCATATCTGAAGAAGTTTGTTGGGAAAGACCCCTCAATCAACAATGTTAAAAGAAGGGCACACGCGAAACAGAAAGTGGACTGAAGGATGGAAATGCAAGCTATATTTTTTTGCAATGTAACTGAACTCTAATGTCCAGAAAAGGAATAATCTTGTAATTGGATTGTATACCTATGTTGTAGCTTTAAAGAATTTGGCCCTGCGAGGTCATTTTTTAACAGGGGTCTTATGACCCAGTTTTGGAAACTGTCCATAATGTGATCTTATATTTACGATACTAAATTAAAAATATATATAATTAATAATTAAAATATTTTTTTTTATTTTAATTTAATTCTTATTTTATTTATCTATGTTTTCGAATTAAAAAAAATTGGAAAATATAAAAAGTGGCAATGTCAAATAGTTTATGATTTAATCTTAATTTGTAAAATCAAATCCTTAGATTACCTTTATATGTTAATTTATGAATGTGCTTTAATTTAACTTTTATTTTATTATTTTAAATGTGTGAATCTAAATCTCTATAAAAAGGTTAATTGATATTTGTAATTTTCTTTAATAAAAAAATAACAATTACATACATTAAATTTTTTTTAAAGCAAGTATCATTCTTTAAAAAAATTGTAAAAATAAATAACATTTATTTATTTTAGAAAGATTTAATGAAGTGATTTAATAAAAGAAAAAATAAAAAATCGTTTAAAAAATGTGGAAAAATAATTTACCTTCCTTTCCCTACAAATTTATTCATAACATCCCAAACTTTTTAGCTAAAACTAATTTTTTAATTTTTAAGACTAAATATTTAACATGCTCACTTTAAAAAAAACTGAAATTATATTTAAAAAGCAAAAAAAAACTAATTTTTAATTGATTGAAAACCACCTTATTAATTTACCTGAAGGTGTATCCTAGTTGAAGTGAACCAACCTAACTTTGACAATCAATGGTGTGTAATGCTAGGGAAGGCTTACACACAATCAGAGTAATCTGATCCATTGAAAATTTAATGTCTGTCGAGGTCATGTCACATCTTGTGGCCTAACAGAATTCAGGTCAAGTTGTGTGGTAAATAGTTTTTATGGCATTTTTTATTGTTTTTATTTCCTCTTAGACATCGCCCATGCCATGGGAAGGTTCCAGAATTTTAATGGAGCACGGCGTGTGCATAATTCCAGAATGTTGTGGAGGTATTGTGTGTATTTATTGGTGTTGGCAACCAAGCTTATTCATGTTCATCTAGACATTGCAAATGGCCTACACATAATGTTCACAATGAGCTCGTTCGTCTTCCAGACCTTCGATACAATACAATGAAGAGCTATGAAAATTATGCTCCTCTCAAACATGGTGTTGAACTAGCTCGATAGTTACAATAAAATCCATAATAGATAAGTTGGAAAATAATTCAATTTCTTCTCTGGCAAGAAAGTGATAAAAACAAAATTTTGTGAGTCTCCAGAGGCTGATGTAAAACTGGGTCCATAGCTTTGAGTCATGGTAGTCATAGACCAGAGTGAATAAATCATGTATGCACTCTCTTGGGCTCTCAATTTCCTCATTCCTCACCATGGCAATGCCAATGTGTAGGTGAAGGACACCCTTATTCTTTCTCCATGCTCAACCCCTTCTCACAATTTGTATACCTTCTCTCATTAATCTTCCTCTCTACTCAATCAGTTGTTCTGAACAAGATGTTAAAGCTACATATATTTAACTGTCTTCTTTTGTTGTTTTCATTGCTTAACATGTTATGCCCTATTTCTTGAAGTTAATTTTTATTATTTTTGTTATAGCAGCAACATTTATTGGGTATAATAATGTCACTTTTTTAAGGGTTCCTAGTTGCTTGGGCAAACGTGCAATTAAGTAGTTTTGCAGTAGATTGTTGGTATTGACCACATATATTTTGTTACATATTCTATTTTATCTTCTTATCTGTTTGAAGCATTGATACACCATATTTGTATACAACATTCAACTCTTCTTTTGTCTATAGTGAAGTCAAAATTTAAGATTATCTTTTTAGTCAATTGGGGGTGATATTTTGTAGTTTGTGACATAGGAAAAATATTAGCACAATGGCAGGCTAGAAGAAGAGTATAATTTGCTAAATTTGAAATCTAGTACCAATGAAACCAAATTAAAAAAAAGTGTATTGTCATCTTGCCTTCTAGATACTGAAATGGCCATTTAATTTTCTTGGTAATTCTTCAACGAAAATAGTGGGAATGGGTTTTGTCTATGAAATATTTTTACATATTTGAAAGGGTAACGAAAAATTAAAATTGTTTAATCCATCCACAAAATTTATTCAATGTCAATTCCATATAGAAGACTCTAGCAAATTATACAGGAGCTTCTCAAAGAATATGGTTTGATATTTAGAGTGAAATTTTTAGATAAATCATTCAAAATTTCGAATGCTTTATGAATTTTGAATTTTGAAAATATTTTGTCAACTATAGAATTTGTAGCTAATTTGTTAGGATTTAAAGGGATAAGTTTAGGAGAACTATGTTCTTTTTCAATATTGGTCCAGTATTTTTGTGACACAAAATTAAAATAGAAAATTTGGTTTAAATTATGTTCTTTTTCGAATATCGATTAAGATTTTTGTGAACCCATTCGAAAAGATTTTTTGTCCATACTAGGAATTAATCCAAAAAAGAAATTGAAAAGGGTTTGTGTTATTTAGCCCATAGTGTCTTTTCAAAGCTTCTCGAGATTGTTTCCCCTATTTTCTCTTTTCAATTTTGTTTTGAACATAAATTTGTTAGACCAATTGAAGCTCCTAAAATATTTGGTTACTTCCAGTTTGATTGTTAGGGGAGTGAGATGTGTAAATAATTGTTCTATAAAAGCTTTTAATTCTCACATGGTGACCCTCTATGTGTGAGCTTTCAGAAGATCAAAGAGTCCTATTAAGTACTTAATATCAAATCTTATGATGTTGTGTCAATTTATTTTCTTTTTGATCCACGTACTTATTGGATTGTTAAATATCTATCTTAAACTGAGTTTTTCTCATTCTTTTTATTTTTCTAAATATTTCCTAATGATGGCACAAATTGTGATGCCTACTCTAGTGGAGGTAACTTAGGAGGAGGAGTATTATGCTGATTAGAATTACATGGGGTTCAACCAATGAGAAGAATGAATGGAATAAATAGGCTTTTCGAAAGGCTTTGAAAGCTTTCAAGAAAATCCAATTGGCACATTAAAGCCAATATCCACAACCTTTATCAACACCTTCCAATCTAGCAAAATTGAGATTTAGAACAGAGCATGCACATCCAATAGAGCATAATCAAATAGTGGAGTTATATCAAAGATTGTGGTTGTAAGTCCTTGGTGGACATTAATGCAAAATATAAAAACATATGCAAGGGATAAAATGCCTCAAAATTTATGGTCATCAGTCTTGAAGTATGCCTATGATTTTTGTATTGTTAAAATGAGTTAATAACAAATACTTAATCAAAGCAATAGATGATTATGTTCTCTTCAAAAGAACAAATTGGATCTACATTCATGGCTATTGCTTTCATAGGAGTTGCTTTGATATAACTAATTTCTAATCTTGATAGGTGATAATTCTTCCAAAACATATCTATCAATACAACAATGAAATAGAATTTAACATTTTAAAAACTACAAACATTTAATCTCATTACAAAAGAAGGGCCCATTTCTACCATCACAAAATTGTACTAGTATCAAGATAAAATGTACAATACAAAATAATTGACCACTAAAAATTATTCGTGAAAAATAATTCTATGTTATATGGTATCCATCATACCTACATATTGGCCTACACTGAGGTCAATGCCATTCCATTGACTAGAAAAAACTTCACCTTTCATTTTTTGGGTTAGAAGTAATGAAGATTTGTAACATGAAAACTACACTACTTGGAGACAATTCACACAGTCCACATTGTCAACTTGAATCTAATGGGTGGCACTTGTCAACTCAAAGCTATCAAATTATGTCAGAGAAAATTATTTAGTAAAATTCCTTAAATATGTGTTGTCATGGCTTTCTACGATCATAGACTATGCACAATTTATGGATTTGTTGAAAATTCTTTGGAAACTTTCAACCAAATACAATCAACATGTACAAAGTTAGTCTTAGAAACCTTCGACTACCTTCTCCTTAACTTTTCCTAAATAGGAGCTTTATAATAGAGTATGGCATCTGTCACAATGTACAATGAGTCTCGAAAATTTGTGTCTACCTTCTCCATTGTTTAGATGTTATAGATGCAATTTTAAGTATTGATCTCTCTTCTCTCAATATCTACTCTTCCTCTCTCTATTGTAAACATAACATGAACCTAGTGGTAATGGAGCATGATTATCTTCCTCATTCAAAGGTTTTATTTTAATCATGTTTGGAATTTTGTAAGAGGATGCATAGGTGATTTGAAGCTATCACTTCTCCATTAAGACTTTTATTGCAAAAACAACATCATTTATTAAATAACCTACCAATTGACCTCATATACTGCAAAATGGGCAAAAAATAGACCAGTTTTTTTCCTAATTGACCTTCCACACCTCTTTGATTTACCCATTGCATACCAAGATGCAATTGCTAATAACTAACAAAATGAATTGAAGAACTATAATACTATCAATAATTAATGAAGTATTGACCAAAAAATACTGCACCAAACATAACAATTATTTTCTGTTTTCTAAACTTTTCAAAAACTTGGTCGCTTGAATGGGGTTGTCCATCGCTCTAAGGCTTCCTTTCACGCTACATTCGTTTTCACCTCCTCCTATTACGCTTCATAAATTGAAAATTTTCGACAATAAAAGCACTATCTAGAAATTTAAATTGAGGAATGCAGTTCTGCATTTTAAAATATATACATTTGTACACCGAAGTTTCAGCTTGAAAGCTATAATGGCCTATTAGACAAATTAACAGTTTATACGGACTGAAAAATTCTTTTTGGACAAATTAATAATATTCTAAACATAAGAAAACATTATATTGCATGTTTTCAATATATTTTAAAAACAGGACAATATGTAGCATGTCTTAATTTAAATTAAGAAAACAGAACAAATTCTGTTGCTCCCCAATTTGCAAGGACAACGATTAGTTTGGATATTGTACTGGAACATATCTAGACTGGGCCTTATATGCAATTTATACAAGCAATAGCCATCCCCAATCGTAGTTCTTATATACATATTAAATCACGGCTAGCAAAAAGAAATACACTATCTTTTCAGTTCTTCTGTTTTTGACTAAATTTCTTTCCGAGAAAAGTTTGAACTGTTGTCGGTTGAACCGATGTCCTTGTGTGTAGTAGAATCCGATAGAAAAGTTTGACTTGTCTGCTGATCTTGATAATCAATATCGATCTCTTCGGAGAAGTCCAAACTTGATGCATGATATTGCATGGCCGCCTTCATCTCTACCAATACTTCGCCTGCACTAGGTCTTGACGATGGGTTATCATTAACACACCTAATTGCTAGCTTCGCCACATGGGCTATGGACTTGATGCTGTAACTGTCAACCAATCTCTTGTCCACTACTTCCACAATTTTTTCTGGATATTCAACCCTCTCAAAAATCGGTGTGACCTGCCCAACAAAAACAAGTTACGAAGTTATACTGCTAGCTTCCCTGATAAGGGACGCCTTAGACAAAGTTCCAATTTGTGATGATGGAAGTTTTGTAGAAGTTCATACCCAACTAACAAGGTTAATTTCATCCGTAGAAACTTTTGCGTCTATAGGTGCCCGACCACAAATGATCTCAAACAAAACCACCCCAAAGCTATACACATCACTCTTCTCTGTCAACATATGAGTGCTAAAATACCTGTCACGCATAATAATAAAACGTCAAAGCATTGGAAATGAAATTTTTCCCTTCCTAGGCGAAAAGAGAGAAAGTAGAAAATTACTCTGGATCTAGGTATCCGGCTGTTCCTTTCACAGTAGTTGTCACATGAGAAGCCTCTCCATCAATTGTTACTCTTGAAAGACCGAAATCTGCCAGTTTTCCATTTAAATTGTCGTCTAGAAGAATGTTTGCAGTCTTTATATCTCTGTGAATTATTTTTGGGGTGCAACTTACGTGCAAGTATTCCAGTCCTTCAAAAAATCACATGTAAGATCAGATCAAGCAGACTAGCCTTTATATGTAGGTTTATGACAGAAAATGTTTACCTTGCGCCGCATCTAAAGCAATGTTAAGCCTGGTTTTCCAATCAAGATTCGGATATTGCCCTGCACTGGTACCTGGGAAGAGAATGTGATAGCCAAATATTTTTGACGAGTAGTTATAATTTTTCATGTTCATAAATGTGCAGCAACTGGGAA
Organism: Sequoiadendron giganteum; assembly: GCA_007115665.2. Taxonomy (NCBI): domain Eukaryota; kingdom Viridiplantae; phylum Streptophyta; class Pinopsida; order Cupressales; family Cupressaceae; genus Sequoiadendron; species Sequoiadendron giganteum. The sequence goes on from CM021106.1 coordinate 216,826,096, forward strand.
AAAATAAAATCGTAGGACATTTAGTTACCATAAAGGCGATCCTTTAGGCATCCTCCAAGCATATATTCGTATACAAGCATTAATTCTCTGGATTCACTGCAGTAACCAAGTAAGGACACCAAGTTCTTGTGATGAACTCTTGCTAGAAGATCAATCTGCTCAGCAAGTTTGAGGCATGTAATATATATTAGATTTATGTTATATTTGATTTCATTGATAATGAGATTGGACATTGGTAGGGTGGGGAATACAAATCAATAATATGGGGGCTAAGAATCGTAGATTCTGATTACCTCGTTTAGAAACTCTACAACTCCTTGTTTGGAGAAAAGAGAGAGCACTTTTACTGCTATTTGCTTTCCGTCCTGCAATTTACCCCAGAACACAGATCCAAAGCCACCTTGTCCGATCTTACAGCTAAAATTTTCTGTGGCTGTCATCATCTCTTCTAGGGTAAACGCACGGGATTTTGACGGGTTTGGTACAAAAACCATTGAGTAGTCTGCAGTTCATTTTAACTGGAAGTAAATCAAGCTACTTTTAAATAGCCATGAAAGTAGTCGATTTGCTAGGCACGTACTAAACGGAGAAACATTTTCTTACCGTGGTCATGGAGGTAGTCCGATTTGGTTTCTCGAGCGCTGCCTTTAGCATCTGCATTGTCTTTTCTCTTTATTTTCCTTCGGTACACAATAATACTTATAATCAAAATAAAAGCTATTATCACGATGCCGCCTGCTGTAACTCCAACGATAATTCCTACATTGTTCCCCTTTGAATTCGGAGAGGAAATACTAAGGTATGCATTGCCTTTGTATCTGCATCATTTAGAATACAAAATAGACATATTCCACACTATCATGTCCACTGTTGTATGAGAAGAAAATGCCATAGACTAAAAAGGAGTAGCCTATGAAATCATTACGTTATTTTTATCTGATCGAGGATCTGTTGCTGAATTACACCACTGAAATTATTGTAGTCTATGAATCTGTCATAATCAGAAAGGAAATCAATCAAAATTTTCGGTACGTTTACGACAACATTGACTGTAAATTGAAAGCGTGATTGAAAACCTACAACTCTTTAAGATTGTGTAGTTGGGATAACCAGTCTGGAAGTTCGCCACTCAAGCTGTTGTTTCGTAAATTTCTGCACAACCCGAGCACCGAATTGCACAAGTCCTTAGTTTGAAGTTGAACGTTAAAACTAACTTTCTGGCTATATGCAATAGATTAAGAAAGCAAAAAGTTAACGCATTGTATCGAGATATGTACAGTCTCTCCAGTTGTCCTAAGCTGGAAAAATCTGGTATGGTTCCAATGAGATTGTTATCTGCCAGCGATCTAATTATATACGCAAGTCGGTAAGAAAGACTTAACCCCAATTTAATTTACAAAATAATGTTTTCTTCCATTTCATGCATGTAAGATGTATGATTTGCAATCATCGTTCCCAAATAAACATTGGTGAGTTTTTTTAATTTTTAGAATTAAGAAATGAAATTTCTATGGTGCAATTTGATAATATTTCTGAATGTAAATGTATAAAAAAATTCATTCCTGGTTTGCATCATACTTTATAATCCAGAAAAGTTCATACATCCATTAAGTTTTTAATACTTTTTAATTATATCTTTTAACGATTAAGATTGAGAAAATTATTTTATAATTAATTTTTATTTAATTATAATAGAGAAATATTATTATTAGATATCAATTTTCTATTTTTCATTTGAATTGTATAATCTATTTATGTTTTTTCTAATTAATTTTGGTTTCATTTTGATAGAATATTTTAATATAATTACATAGTTATGTGTGATACATTTTTGTAAGAAATTTGATTTATCATCAAATTTTTAGCTTATTTATTTATATTCTTCAACATACATTTTTCAGTTTTATCTACATCTATTCCTTTGTATTTGTCTCATTATTAACACATATTTTCATTAACATAATCTATATTTAAAGATCTTAAATTTCCTTACCTTGAGTTAGTTACATAGCAGGCAAGAGTGATCCCACATGTCATAGAACTAAATCAAATCTTACAATTTAAACTTTGTTGTTTCTTTCCTTTTTCCACTAGTTAATAGAAGTTGACTGCGTGTGTTTGTACAAATATTTTTATGTTCTATTTTTAAAAGAATTTATTTAAATATTTATTAATATTTTATATTATTTGCAAATCCCAAGCAATTAAAAGAAGAATCTTTAGAATTGTTTTGATTTGTTGTATTAAAAAGATGCCACGTCCATCCAAAAGGGATATGCAAATAAAGAAAAACTTTAAAAATAAAAAATAAAAAGAGCATGCAATAAGAAGAAAACAAATAAAAAATGATGAATAAAGATATTTTGGGGAATAGAAAGTCAAGGAGGAGATAAATTAGTAGTGCAACTATAGATGCCATAGTGGAGAAGGGGTTGTATACCATGCCACAAAGAGTTATGACATCCCTTTCTAATTCATTATAAATTCTCATGAGGATCAAAAGAGGGGCATATATATTTTAAGAAGATTTAATGACATCATTTAAGAGAATTTTCTTAGACATGGTGAAAGCATAGGCAATGGAGAAAGAATAGGAATGATATTCAAGAAAGAGAAAGGGTGAAAGTTCCAAAAATCATAGAAGTTTGATGGGAAAGAGGAATAGCTAGGAGGTGAGAAGACACAAGGACTTCTATAGTGATCCCATCACTAGAAGAAGCTTCAAAAATGTGATTTCAATATTGGAATATGATTAGTGTTATAATTTAATTTGTGTTCCCATACATGTAGGGGTAAACCAATATGTAGAAAAATGTGAAACATAGAAAATATACAATATTTTCATAACAAAGTAGCTCAATAAAAAATAGCCTCATGAAGTTCCATACTAGAAAAATAATATCAATAGGAATTTTTATCCCTTAGAAGTTATTTAAATTAAACTAGCATCGTACCTACCTATGCTCAAATTGGACCTTTAGAAGAGGGTATGTGTACCCTAAAAAGAATAATTAAATAGAATTTTTTTACATATTATAATTAGAAGTAGCTACTACCTATCACCATAGCCTTCACAAAACCTCATATGTAGAATTCAATAAAGAATAATTTATGCAAGAATCCTCATTGTAGCTTATACAATGTGAATCGGATTTCAAATTCATAATAGTTTCTTAATGCCAATAGAATTCTTATCATAGATGGTATACCATTATTAATATATATAAACAAAACATTTGTGCATTTACTAATTATCAATAAAATCATCTTTGGTTTCAACCCCTTGAAAGCATGACCAACTAGAGTACAACAAGACTTGTCAACTTGATAATTGAAATAAAAAACCCAACATTAGGCCTTGTAAGATAGCCTAACCTATCAATTAAAATTTTAAACCATTACTAAGTAGGATTAATATACTTTATCCAGCATATAATTATAAGTGTCCAATTTATGGCATATAATTATAAGTTTCCAATGGAATAAAATTGTCTTTTGTTTGTATAATAGTGTTCTTATTGACAATTGTCTATTAGATTTAATTGAACAAGGTTATCAATATTTTAAATTCATAGTATATATGAATCCAAGGTACTAGATAGTGAGGCCTAATTTAAACCTAAGTTTTAAATTTAGAATTATTCTACACTTTTAAATATTAAATATGAAATTTAGTGTGTTATGGTAAGGATTGTTAGTGTAGAATATTCAATGGTATATTTTTTTGTATGGATCTTTCCATTTTTAGAGATAATATTTCTTAGATGTGTCTTATAACATTTTTCTTTACATGGATTTTGTAAATGATTTTATTAGTGGTGAATATTCATCAATTACCTAATAGTTGAATCTATAGATTCAAATTTTGGTCAATAATACAAGTTGTAAGGTGACACGAATCACCACATTTTTTATAAAATTTTATTTTAGTCTTAGTTAAATCAGTAGAAATTTTTTTTTTATTAAAAATATTTAAACTCAAAAAAATTCCACAATATTTGATACCTAGCTCGATTGGATTTGACTAAATTTTAAAATTTATACTAAAAGATGGAATTAATTCGCCAATAATATTATATGATTATTGGTTACTTCAGGGTCATATCACCAATTTTTAATCACCATAATTTATTTTATTGATAATATAATGGTTTGGGTTTTATTCGATGGTTTAAAATGTACCCACAAAGCTCCACTACCCATCAAGACCCAAATTTTATTTGAGTCATAAAGATCTATAATCTACTAGTCAGGGTTAAATTTCACTCGCCAAAATCTACCCCTAAATCTCTAATGTCGATGGGGCTCAATAATGCGTTTGGACCCATGGGCATTAGAGCTCCATGGGTACATTTTGGCCTACAAAATAGAACTCAGGATATTAGATTATACATAAAATCAATGGTGGTGAAAAATATATCAAACCAATTAAAAATATTCAATGTTTGATTTCAAATATAAAGGAATTAAGGAATTATAGACACAAATACTACACCTTAAACTAGTTATTCATTGTCACCTTCATGCCATTACTTTTCCATAAAATTTTATTTTTGAAAAGGAAGGATTTTTCATATTAATTTATTTATTTACTTATTTTTCATCAATATTCTTCAATATTTTCTACAATTTTCTAATGATTAAAAAAAATTCCAATAAAATTAATATTTTTTACAAAAAAGGGAAACATTTGTCAATATAAATTAATATTTTCTAAGGAAAAGAAATGGTTTTCAATATTTTATATGTTTTCTTAGAGAGGGTTGCATTAAGTTACCACTAGAGTTTGCATGCCACTTTTCTAGTTGGGAATTTCTCTCATTTGCATTATATGCATACATCTTCTCCCAAGTTTATTCATTCCAAATTATTGTGCTATTAATTTCTTGGTTGCATTATTTCTTTGTATTCTACATGGACATGTGATTGCTTGACTCTTATTTACTAACTATTATCAACATTCAATCATGAAGATTTTGTCAATTTTATACGATATCAGAGAATGTTGTGGTTCAAATGATGGTTTATTAATTTACATAAAACTTATATTGAAAACATTATTTTGCATAATTTTTTTGTTGTTTGTGTGTTCTCATATGCATTTGCAAAGGATGATCTTTCCAAGAAAAGAATGATTTAACCTACAAAATTAATTGAGATATCCTTTTTCTATGATTTGCATGTTATTTTGAAGGCATTATGTGTTTTATGGACTAAAATGGATTTTCTTATAGTTAAAAGGCCAATATACAAGTGTATGGCCATGTGAATCTAAGACAAGTATTTTTTCTATTCACACCACATCCTTGTGTTTCCAATCAATGACTTTCTGCAAGCAAGGTGATTTGTGATTTTTGAGGGTGAGAAATTTATTGGAGGGTCTTTGTCTTTACCTATGAAGATGGAAGGAGGCACAATTTGACAAGATATATGTATGTGTGAAATATTTGTATATCTTGTAAAAAATCACCATTGGATGAGAAAAGACACAGAAGTAGAGAGATAACATAGATAATTCCATTTTTTTTAATGAAGGGTGATTGATTGGAATCATGGTTTCATTTTTGTCTCTTCCCAAGCTAAGGGAAGGTCAAAACTATGATTCCTTTCTTAAAAGGAACAAAATCATTTATATCAGTGAAAGCATGAGGTTTCTCTAGGGAGGTGATGTTTGGCATGTTTAAGGACTTGTTTAAGAGGAAGGGCACATAGAACTTAGAATTTAGCATGATTTTTCTCCTTGTAGGCAGAGCATTAATGTTGGGAGTGATATTCTTGTTGGGGCATTATCGATTATGTTGTGTGACTTATAAGTCTCAATGAGGTATAGGACAACCATTAACAATGTAGAAATTTTCAAATTAACTAAAAATTGCTCACCACTATTCACTTGGAGGGTTTCCTTCTTTTCCTTAAATTGTAATTTTGGTGTAAAATCAGCAAGATAGGGAATATAAACACTTATTATAATTTTTAATTTTTTGTTTGAGCTCTATCAATTGAATACATTTTCACACTAATATTAGAGCATCACTTTCCATTCCAATTGATAAGCCTATGAACGAAATATAAAATGCCACAATCCAAAGCGAAAGTAATATTGAATCAATGAATTTAGCTCTACAAAATAGATTTGATATGATAGGCTTGGTTTTGTTACATTACTTCTTTGCTATTGAGATCTCATAGTCCAACTGAAAGATTACTCATGCACAACCCAAATATATTCTTCTTAAAATATTACTTTCAATTTATCATTTCAAAACTTTTCTAATTCAAGTAAATTAATTACTTCAATTATTTAAATGATATTAATTAACCTAAAATAACTTATATAAACGTATTGTGTTCTTATAAATTGTTTTATATTAACAACTTTATGTATTCGAGGTTAGATTGAATGTTTCCTAGAAAAGTTGGTACTCTGCTCACACAAAACTCTAATTTAATGAGAGCAACAAGACTCAAATAATTTAATTTTAAAAAGTTACAGAAAATATCGACTTAAGTATCTAAACTCTAGTCTATAACTAATAGTCATATCTGAGTTGGAAATTTTGAGTGTAAAGCTTTGTTATGGTTAAAATTTAATCTTTAGAATGAAAATAAGACACGTGATTTCAATCCTATCTTAGAGTGGAAATTGAAAAGATCAGCATTATTTCGATGAGGGGGTTTAGTTGGGAAATATACATCAAGTAGATTTCTTTGGTTCGGTTCTTATGATTCACGATGCGACCCGAAGTTGTAATAATAATCCTGTAACAAAATATTCAATGTTTTGAATGGAAGTTTATCAAGGGGAGGGGATTCTTCTCTTGCTCTTATTGATTATAAATTTCTATTTTGTATCATTAAAAATTTCGACACAGAAAATAATCAATCTCATCGAACTTCTCATTATTAGAGTAGCAACAAACAACCTAGAAATATATATAAAGTTCCGATCACTTACATGCTAATGAGTTCAGTCATCTGAGCAAGAACTGTGGGTATGGATCCTGTCAGATTCCTTCCAGCCAAGTTACTGAACGTAAACAAATAACACCAATGGGTTAAATCATTTCACTTCTATTTTCCTACAATTCTACCATTTAAAATAATTTAAGAATTCTCTGAATAAAATTACATTTCCGAAACTCTAAGAGAGGAAGGGCTGTTACTGCACTGGATTCCTTCCCAGGGAAGAGCAAAGCAAGGATCTGAAATCCAATCGCTTATTTTAAATTGTTTCTTCAGAGCAGCTAGAGCATCAACTGCAAGATCACCAATCAGACGACTTTGTTAGAGATTTTAATTACGATAAAACATCTAATATTAGGGAAAATTCAAAAGTAAGTTCTGACCATCCCCTGAATAAGTTGCAAGCTCAGTGCTAATCAGCTGATAGTACTCAAGAGCGTTGATCAAAGGACCTGGGCCGCCGTTAGAGGCTCTGGACACAATTATATTCGTAAAATTGAAATCTCTTGGAAACATCGGCATTTCCTCAAAATTAAAGTCAAACTCTGTGGCAGAAAAATCTCTTTTCGCACCAAAGGGTGGTAAACTGATATTGCCAACCTCCATGGTCATTGATTCGGAGATGTTAAGCACTTGTGTCTCTGCAAAATACAGTAACAGTAAAGGCCTGCTTTTTGCCTTGAAAGCCAAAATCATGCTCACGTTGCCAAGTGTCGTAGCTGCAGTTTGCATAACGGCAGATGGAGGACGGTTTTGGGTTGTGTTCGTTGAGATTGTCACCTGCAGCACAACGTTCTGCAATCCTGATTGATTTAAAGGAACCCAAACGCGATCGAATTGGTCTTGAGGGTACCTATATAATTAGTCAGATAAGCATCAATAAATGGAGAAAAAAGACGTGAAACCAAAAGAAAATATAAAAGGGTTTATTGCAAAACAAATTAAGATAAGAATTATTACCTGATTGTAGAATTTCCGCCGGCATCATATCTTGCCTCCATACGCAACATTGTTCCGGGCTTAGCTTGAACATACATGCCTTGTTGAAGGGTTCTCAATTCTATCGCAGAGATGAAAGGAGTAATCTCAGAGGTTCTAATCAAGCAAATAAACAGGACATTACCAGAACTAACCAAAATCCTCTCGCTCGCTAGGTGGTTCTGTGTAATAATGTTTGTAACGTTTTTCAGGGCCAACAGCCCTGTAGTCTCAATGGAGAATTCGAAGATTGGCAATTCTGGTTGTCCACTAAAATTGCCATTATAAAATCGTATTCTCACAAGGTGAGGGACATTTGGGGTTATGGGCAGTTTATAGCAAGACTTGTTCAGAGGCGATGGGAAATCTCGGAAGCTTTGCTCGTATTCTGGCAAACTGGAGTTTATTATTTCGTTTTTCCGGCCGACTTCTATGTAACTATCATCAGGAACCCATTCTATATTGTTTTTATCCGTATAATTTGAGTTGCTACCGCAATCAATGCTGAGAAATCCTGCTTTAATAGACATGCATTCAACAGAATCGTTGTCAGTTAAACAAAACAATGCAATAGATAGATGGAGCTAGTATAGGATTGGTATTTACTGACCTGGTTGAGCAAGAACAAAAGCTATATGCCACAAGATGATAAGACTCCCTGCCCGTACCATTACAATGGAACCCATAACTAACTTCCCTAAGCTTATTTTGAAAGCAGTTTCAGGAAATTCGTTTTACGCAGTTACATATGGCATAATGATACGATTTATATTGTCTTACCCGATTTTTGAAATACATGATCAGAAAGTCAGGCCAATAACAGATGAAGAAGGCATTCGTCACGTTGACGACACTGAGTCGTAATTTTAGAGACGACGGACTCTGTTAGTCAGTCAAGCTAAGAAACTTGGATATGATTTTATAATAGGGAAGATGATATTCCTGACCCATGCTTTCAAGATTCCGTCGAGTTTTTGTTTAAATAATTAAAACGCGTCATATCATACATGCTATTAACATTGTATTATCTGCGAAGGCCATAGACCAATAACTCAATAATACTGAAAGGAATATTACAGTCTTCGTGTGATTTAACGAGATAAGACACTAAGTATACGTGTATTAACGTTAGGTCTATGACGAGGACCCCGCAATATTAAACAAATGTAAAAATATAAACTTAAGTGTATTAAAATTGAATTAGACAATTCCATTTTCAAGGGTTGAATGTAGTGATGCAGCTTTGATAGCATCTGCGTTTGTCTTGCTTGAAAATAAAATAAATGTAATCACGGACGTCTACATGGTTTGAAAGAGAAAGTAGAAGGAAAACGACCAAAACTAAAACCACGGGCAAAAGAACATCACAGAAAAGGTCGAGGAAGGGAAACTAACACCGTCCACGAGAATTTCGTGGTGAAAGGTTTTACATTTTGCGGTTTTATTATTGAACGTAATTGACGTACTTCTTCGAGACTTCACTCTTGCCGAGGAAATGTCTCTTAATTAGGCATCTACTTAGGTTAAACGATGAAAATGTGCATTCATGATATTATTTATTTTTATTATAATATTATTCATCTTTAGAGATTAATTCGGTTAGATTTTTATTTTTCAATTCAGATATAATTTGTCCATGTTTATTTGATTGAGGTCAATTATTTAGTTGTGGATCTAAACTTAAAACTTTTAAAGGTTTAAGTTTAAATATCTAGTCTTTTTACAAGCTATTCTTAATCAATCTAGTGCATGTCTTGGTTGATATGAGTGTTATTTTGTTGTAATTAAAGACACCCATTCGTTCATTTCAAATCATCCTAAAAACATAAGACATTAAGAATCTAACATTAAAGGGCTAATTAGACAACACTTACAGCCTCATAGTGGCATTATTAAAGGATTACATCAACATAAATCATCATAGGTCCATTGCACCCTTCAATGTCGTCCTTGAACACTAACTCAAAGTTATTGAATGAATACAAATAGGAGTTTGGCTAAGGAGAAAGTGATTCTCATGATTAAGAAAATTTGATAAAGGTATTCTTTCTAGCATTGCTAATTCTTCCAAAAAATTGTTATCAACATAGATTAAGGTGAGGAAATTATAATAGTTAGTATTTTGGCTATTCATTTTCTCCACCCTTAACCCATTACTTACATTAGGATATGTGTGACTGACTAGAGGCTAACACAATCATTAACTGACTCATTTATGATTCTATAGCATGCTAAGTCAACATCATTAGGATTGCGATAGTAATATTACCTAATGATGCTTATTTAATCAAGGTAGTGAGTGGTAGTTGATCTTCAAATTATGAATCATGCTTTTATTGAAGACTTTAGGAAGCTTTTACCTCAAATTCTCTTATTGTTATCAAGTAAAATCAATTATTTTTAGTTGATATTCTATTATATTATTTTTTATGCATTTAGTTTCATTACAAGTGGTATCTAAGCACAATCTTTTCATCCAAAAGGAAAGAAGCAAGGATATTTTTTCTTGAAAAGGTCAACTTATAAAAGATCCCTCTCTTAATCTTGTAATTATTTGTGCAAATTAGGCGTTTACCTAACTAGTCCACTAGTAGGTTCTACTCACATGTTAGGTTTACTTAGGTCTGAGAAATCTTTCTAGAAGGCTTATTTATCATTTATATCTTATCTTATTAAATTTAATTCTTGATTCCTAGGTTATTTAATATTAATTGAGTTATTTGTCTTGTGACATGGGATTAAGACAATTGTTATGATCATATTTAATCCTATGTCTCACCTTGGCTATATAGCAAAGGGGTTATCATTTGTAAATTCATTTCATTGCATTGCATTGTGTTGCATATTGATCACATTTGATTTAGTGCTATCTTGGATCCATTTTGGAAAATTTATTCTCTTGATTTTCTCTCTTGTAGAAGGTTATTTTTTGTTTTGTGAGTGATCCTAATAGTTTGAGTCCTTGAATGACTCTAACATGGTATAAAAAGGACATCATTTTGAGTGGGTGCATTTTGAGGCAAAAAGAACATCACCATGGTTTTGTGAGTGGGTGCATTTTAAGGAAAAATTGACATCACCATTGAGTCTAAAAGTTCCAAAAAACCCATTTTTTCATATAAAATACTTCATATTTTGGTGATTTTTTTTTAAAAATTGAGTGACTATTAAAATTTGATGGCTAAATGATCGTCCTAGATGACTATGTTAAAATTGGCACTTAAGTGGTCATCATATTAGCACTCAACTTAGTTTGCTAATACCTAGTCATTTGGGCAACCACATGCAAGCCCTTGTGGGGCTTAAATTTACACCCTCAAGCCAATCGGGCAATTTTTTTTAAAAAATCAACATAATTTTGACCCAAGTATAAGATTTTGACAAATGAGATATTTTCATAAATCTAGTTTCGCGCTCTTTCCACTAGTGTAGGTCTTGTTTCTAGTTTTTTTCGCTCAAATAATTTATTTCTACTTGAATTCAGATTTTTAGTTTTGGTTCCCAAGCTCATAACTTTTTGTCTAGATCTCTAATTTTCATGATTCTTACGGTGTTGGAAATGTATTGAGGATCTCTATAGTTCTACCTTCTTCTTTTTTTTGAGATTTATCCTTAGGTGTATTTTATTCAGATTTAACCATATTTTAATTATATTTTATCATTTAGACATGCCAACAATAGAGAGGATTTGTCCTTTTGGGAAGGATTCATTTTAAATCTAGAACATATTATGAAATTGTAATTTTAGGTTGAGGATCACATTTAGAGATATTATATTTTTCCATATTTGGTTCATCTTGGTATTGTTTCTACAAAGCAATTATGACATTGTAATAACTCTACATATAAAGTGCCAAATCATAATTTTGGAGGGAAACATGATTGAGTATTTTGGGGGGTCTCTTAGTGCATTATTTTGATCTGTTTGTTAGTGCTCTTCTTTTCTATGGATAACTCTAAGTTTCCATTTATTAGAAACTAGGAAGATATAGGAGATAAAAGACAAGGACATGAACAATGCATAAGATTGTATTCAGCTAACCCAAAAATCAAGTGAATAAAATTAGGAATGATTACAAAGTTATAGGTTTAGGATGCACTTATCAAGAATGACAAGTGTCCTAGTAAACCTAAGTTATCAAACAATCAACTCAACTTAGAGGTGTATTGGTGTCAAGGTAACTCACTTGATGAGGGAGATGTGGTACCTAACTCCCATCAATCAAGGAGTGATGACACACACTTGCCTAATATTCCTAATTAACTTAAGTAAGCAATACTATTTACCTAAGTAAGCTTTACTAAGGTGTAATATTAATAATTACACCAACACCCCCCCTTAAGCACAACTTAAGGGGGCACAAAAATCAGTGGAAATTTGAGTCCCGATAACAAGGCCTAATAAGGTACTCATTTACAATGTAGTCTTTTACAAATGTTGGAGAATGATATTAAACCCAATGGGAAAAAAGTATCCTCAAAAAAAGACCTTTTCATATTTTCCTCTTTTTGTGATTTTGTTGCTCCTTGTATTTCTGTATCCTCAACTACATTTGGCTCCTTTTGTTGACTCCATGCTTAGTTGTGATCTTCAACTTTTAGAAAATTGAATGAAATAAATTTGGAGTGGAGTTTTAATCATAGCTCTTTGATACCCCCCTTTTTTTAATATTTTTGATTTTCTCTTTGTTTGGCACTTTATTTTAGTGCATATATTTGCATACAAGAATGATGATGAAATAAGGCACTTTATATCTTAGTGTGAAATTACCATCATTAAATAGATTTTGAAAAATTAAATTTTCACCCTATTGCAAATTTACACCAATAAAATTTGCAATTACAAAGTTTGGAAAAATCATATATTTTAAGAAATTAGAGAGGAAAATAGAAAATAAAAAGCCCTCATGGGCTGGAAAAAATTAGGAGCTAAAAAGTCTATATGACCCCCTTTTTTCCAAATAAATTGACAAAACAAAAAAAAGACCCCGCTTTTGCAAAATTCTCCTCCCTCATTACAAAATTTGATATTTTTCACCAAACCACTAACAGAAAGTTTAACTGTTAGTAATAAATTGAAGCAGTAATAACAAAAATTGTTAATAAAAGTTCAGTTAAGACTATGCAAAATAGGAAGATACAAGGATTTGACCAAGTCAAGATCAATTTTGTGCAACCGTATTTTCATCCTAACTGCCACACAAATTTTCCAGCGTGCCCAAGATATTCGGTGCAAGCAACATGAAAAATAGAAGACAACTTCTTCTATTGATGGTGATTCCACCAAATAAGGTAGCATAATGATTGTAGCGAGTCCGTTGAGGGGAAATTTCGCCCAAATGGTAGTTTGATTTCCATGTGAATGGGTGAAGACCTTTTCAAGTGCCTAGAGGCACTTCTGCACAGCCAAAAAAGGAAATTATAACTCAGTCAACTGTTGCGCCCTCCACAACAATTTCAATGTGCCACCATACGCTTGGCCACATGATCTATAAGATCCATAGTATTCAGATTGCAAATGAGGTTGTGTGCAAATGCTAGGATCTTTCAGGCACAATCACCTGCAGCCTTATTTCCTCTACGCAGACCTCCAAAGCATGCAACAAGGAATGACGACTCAACTATAAAAACCTCTTGACTCAGTTAATAATATCGTGGGAGGTTGAGGTTGGATAATGAGGTCCCAGATTGCAGTGAAGGGTGGCGTGTGAGAGTACATAATTAAGTTGACTCTATGAACACAAATATTTTGATGACCTTCACACAAGAATTGATCTGCAAGTGTAAGGTAGGGGGACCACCCATTGCAAGGCCTCAGGTCATGAAAGGCTAAGAGTGAAAAGGCTACCCCAACTTACCTCAACTTAAGGGATAGTTAGGATAGGGGGGATGCAAATGATGACGACTACGTGTCCTTCGACCACTTTGCAATCCCAAATGTTGGAAATAGACTAGGCGAGTTAACCTTTAGAATTAGATCCATGTCACAGACAGCTCTTTGTCTGAGGATGGCGACGCAATTCCAGGATGAAAACATGATGCATTAGCATCTCATAGGTGCGTTGGTGTCTGTACGACCAGAGAACCAAAAATACAAGATTCTAAATCAGGAAGGGAGACTATCAGCCTAGTCTAGAGGTGTTTAAAGTGATAGAATGAGATTAAGAAGAGAGGAATACAAATATGAATATGATAAAATAAACATATTACCACCAAGGTGACGAAGATAATCTCGCACAATGCTCTCCTCGCCAGCTTGCTTCAAACTCTCTCCATCTGCACACAATAAAGGGAGAAATTGTTGGGGTTGTATAGGGGCCTGCCTTAGTTAGACCCTCATCTTGGTGTTTCCACCTCCATGGAATACCAAGTTTGGAATAGTAGAGATAATGATAAAGGAAAGAAACTACAAGCTACGTAAACACAAAACACTACAAGCAGTACATGCTTACTCAATCAAAAACAATAAGAGAGATTAGATGAGCTTACCACTTCTATCCAAAGTGCTCAAGGCTTATGGAGGAGGGAACGAGAGGGACTCAATCCTCTGTTGATGCGGTGTTTATCCTATGCTCACCCTGTTGGAGTCATGGAGTAGTGGATTGTTGCAATGGAGTGAAAGAATGCTGCTACAAAGCTTCCATGGGTGTTGAAAGAGTGGAGAAAATGTGTAGTGATGAACTCGAGATCTCTCAAAACTTGAGAATGGATGAAATGGTCAAGAATATGAAAGAGAAGGTGAAAAATGACCATATTTGGGTCAGCCAGCCGAAGAGGGACGTTACTCTTTAACTTTTAATCGAAAATGTAATGCCTTTCTAGTCTCCAAGTGCAAGAATTTGTGAGGGATGTAAGTGCAACGCACATACATCTATGCACCACATGGGCGTCCTTGATAGAAACACCCCCACCGACACACAAAAAAAGTGCCAAGTGGAATGAAAACAGTGGGCTTAAGTGGAATTAAACCTCCACTTTTTATTTTCTAAAGTGTTAAGGGGTAAAAAGGGGATTTGTGTTAGGGGTGCAAATTCATGTTGATATAGTAGGTCAATGGAGGCTTGACAAGGGTGGTGTGGGGCTGTCGAGATCTTCCTGCTCTAGGTAGGAGAATCCAAGTGACACCCTAGACTGTTGTTACAAACATCTAACCATCTTCCTATGATTGTACACAACAATTAAAATCACAAAATACAATAGAATTTTCTCACCTAAAGGCTTGCAACTATCTCCCCCTAAGCTCTGATACCGTATTAGAAACTAGGAAGATGTAGGAGATAGAAGAAAAGCACATGAACAATGAATAATATTATATTCAATTGACCCAAAAATAAAGTGAATTAAAATAGGAATGATTACAAAGTTATAAGTTTAGGATGCACTTGTCAAGAATGACAATTGTCCTAGTAAACCTGAGCTATCAAACAATCAACTCAACCTAGAGGTGTAGTGGTGTTAAGGTAACTCACTTGATGAGGGAGATGTGGTACCTAGCTCCCATCAATCAAGGAGTGATGACACACACTTGCCCAATATTCATAATTAACCTAAGTAAACAATACTATTTACCTAAGTAGGCTTAACTAAGGTGTAATATTAATAATTACACAAACACCTTTCTATTATCATACAATTGTTCAACTTGGAATCAACATGCATGAAGTTCTCTAATGAATAAAGGCCACTCTCCATTTTTTGAGAATAAGGTACCTAAATATAAAGATGATGATAAGAGGATAAAAAGATGACTGAACATACAAAATCTCTTAGATTTCTTCGTAGCCTAATTTCTCAATATCTATTGTTTCAAATTGAATCATGTTAGTATTCTCCTAGATCATGGAAACAATTTAAAGAAATGTACTATATCTATGAAGTAAAAGGCTATAAAACTGATAATGAATTGATGAGCCTTGATCCTAAGAACTTTGACCAAATAAAATATTTCATCACAAAGGTTAATGATCTATGAGCGAAATGCAAGGTATGTGGAATTGAGAAAAAATTACATTTAGTTGGTCTATAATCCATTCAACAAAATTGGTCCTTATTATGCAACTTTTGTTTCTATTTCTCATACTCATAGGTTTACTATGGGTCTACATATACTGCACCTTCAATTGTAGTTTTTTCTGAGATGTTAACACATGAGAAACACACGATTATTTTTATGGGTCTCAAAAATTCACCTCAATCTCAAGAATAATTGGTTAGTCATGCGAAACAGTCAAAAAATTCTAATAAAAAATAAAAGAAATCAAAGAAAATTCCATATTCAAATCAACCACAACATAAATCATCTTCCAAATAAAAATCATCTAAGGAGAAGCCTACTAGTTCATATTGCAATAAAATTTGACGTGAAGAGCATTCTTCTTATAAGAATATTCATGAATTGAAACATCTTAAAGAGAATCACATTGATCTACCTTCTAGAATGTCTGAGTTAACTTCTTCTCATTCAAAATAGTCTAATAAGAAAATATGTCATGCATGTTTTGTTACTACATTAGAAAGTAATAATGGACAAGCTCTTTGTGTTTTTACAAGTATTAGATCAAGGAGGTGTCCTTCTGTCAAGCCACCTATTTTGATAGTAAATAATACATACATGAATGCAATCGGGAAGGGATCTATTGTTGTCAGGGAGGGAACTTCCAATGATGTTAAATCTATGTACCTCATTTATTTAACAATCTTCTTTCCATCTATCAAATTACCCATGGTGGAGAAGGGAAGACTATGGGATTCACTCATGATTTAGCTATCATTTAATACTTGGAGAGTAGAAAGATCATTTCCATTGGGATGGTTGATCATGCATCCAAATTACACACCTGTCTATATTTTTCTTCTAATGATGGCTTTGACCCTTCAAATGTTAATCACACTTTTAGTGTGGACCATGATTTTGAGTAGAATTTTGGCTACTTGAACTTAGGTGTTCTCACCTATGATCCTATTCTTGAGCCTTGCATTCCATCTCCTCCATCTTCTTTTGCATTTTGATGATGCTTGTAATGCCATAGTTTTGGTGTCTTGTGATTTAGTGTAGTATTATATTATTTTACTAGGAAAGGAGATCCTAGGTCTAATGGATATATGACCATAATCAACTTTTTTCAAAAAACATGTGGGGGTGAGAATCTAGATACACAAGGATGTGATATTCACTAACAACATGAAAGGTGAATCAACTAATCCTAGATCTAGATTCTCTTTCTTGTAGGTGGCAGGGTTGATGGATTGAGAACTTGATGCAATGATGTAATTGAGAAAACTATGCAAATACAACATTCTAAGATGAACTCTAACAATCTAAAAACATAGACAAATTTAAGTTCATGAAAGATATAAGGTAGAGACTAATGCACTTGTGATTTGAAATTGAGATGATTTTGGGTGGTCTAGGGTACAAGGACACCTTAGATTAGGGATCTGGTTCTAAAATCTTGCTTCACAAGCATCAAGTCCCTACTTTGTAGCTTCTTCCTTCTAGGTTTGGTTGTTGGATCTTTGTTTGTTATTGAGATAATTCAAATTTTGTATCTTGTCAACTTGTAGGGCTTTGATGCAAGAATGAGAAAATTTTCTTCAATCTTCCTCCAATCTTCTTAAGTTCTATAACCTATACACAAAGAGAAGGGAAGGGTTGTTCAATACAGGGGCTTCCTTTATTCAAAATTCATGTTGGTATTTCTACCTCCACAATGGAAAAATTGATGAAAATAGAGCATATGCTTTTGAAGGATAGAGGCTAAATGATAAAAAAAATGATGAATTAACACTTTCTTGTAGCTCACCACTTAAATGTGATCTCTTTGATGGACTAAAGACATTCTCATCACCTTCAATGATTCCTTCTTGCTTGATTTGATTTGATTTGAATACCTACAAGCATTAGCACTGAAAAACAAAACACTTGAACAAACTCACATAAAAATTGACATGATTCTTAGATGATAAAATGTTTTAATAAATTTTTAAAAAATTCTATTGACTACACTTGGACTGGTTTTTGAAGTATTCTCCTCAATAGATTTTTTTAATACTTCCTTGTTAATTAGAATTGTGAAAATAATATGTCTTTATATGTAATTAATCTAATCTCATAAAAACTAAATCTTGATAGCCAACAAATAAAATTTAAGTTTCAAATAATAAATTATCAACACTGACATATTTCAATTTGGAGCCAAATTAAGAGGTCTAGGGCGTAGTGCACCTTAGACCAAATCCCTCCTTTGTTGGGATCTAAAGTGTTAGAGGAAAAATATTCCCATGAAGTGGCACAAATGAGTAGACAAGTGTTTTACATGTGTCAACCTTACGAAAAATTGGAGTGTGCAGACCAACAGCCTCTATGACCAAGTCATCAACCTTGTGTTTCAAGTGTTGAGTGATCTATGAGGTGAGATGGAAAGACTCTCAACCTCAAAAAGGTATGTGCATGAAGTTAATCAAAATTTGCACACTAGGTTAGACAAGATGTTGTCTAACCTCATCAACTTAAGTACACTTTTAAACTATAGTCAATATATTAATTATTCACACTGACAACCCTCTTAAGTGATACTTACAGAGATCATAAAAGTGCAATAGATAAAAATGAGATGTGTCTCGACTAGAGACCATATTAGGTACCCATGTATAATGCATTCTCTTACAAAAGGAAAAAAAGGATAAAACCTACTAAAAACAAAACTCCTCTCCAAAAAAGAGAATTAGAAGGATTTAAGACCTTCTGAAAGTATGACCCTTGATGAACTGGTGTTTCTCGGAATCAACAAATCTGTAAGAAGTGTGGATCTAGATGGGAGATACAAAATATTGCATGAGTGAACATACGAACACTACTCAACCAATGTACACAAAATTTATCAGCCTCTATGAAGTTGATAATAGAGATATTACTGTGATAAGGAGCACTAAAATCTTAAAAATGTGATCCACTAAATTAATTCCCCATTCAAGAGATCAAGATACAAAGTTCATGAGGCCTCCCAAAACGAAGATACCTTCACTGCTTCATGAAAGAAGCATTAACATAACACATTATAGTGTCCCCTTAATGTTAAGAGAAATATAAGTAGAACAAATGAGATAGAGAGTGTACAAGGAATATAGAGATTTACTGTAAGAAACTGAGAGAGGGTGTGCTCCAAGGCACATTCACATGAGGTGATAATCACAAGGATCCATTGTTGTGATGGTACAAACCCCTACATTACAATTTATAATTTAGTGTAAGTACAATAATTTCTCAAATTCCCTTAACATATTCAATTTTGTGGCACTTTATGTGAGTGCATATATAGACTTTTGGATAATGAGTTCTTCATGTTTCTTGTCATGAGGTAAATTGAGAAGACATTGATTAAGTTATGCCTTGCAAACCTCAATAAAAGATTTTAAAACATAAAATTACAACCCCCATTATGATGAACCTCTCTGTCAAATTCATTGCAAGAGAAAAAATGACTCTTCTTTCACAAAATTTTAACTAAGGCAAAGAAAAGTTCATCTCCCCCTTCCGTTTGGAAGTTATTGCAAAATGAAAAAAGACCTCCCTTTACCAATTTATGACAAAAAAATCGACCCAAAAAAACCCCTCCGTTACAAAATTTGTGGTTTTAGCAAAGAAACAATTGAAAATAAATGTCATATGTAATAAATGCTAACCTTAATGATTTTAACCACTTAGAGAAGGAAAAGGAATTTGTTGACTTGGTCAAAGCAAACAAAATAAAGCATTTTCTTCAGCTCCGATGGAGGATATGCACGGTTGATGGGGGATGGAGTGGAGGCATGGAGGTAGATTGACTCAGTCAAAGCCAGAAGAAGGCGTTGAAGGGTCCATTGGAGAATAATCAATTCCCACAACTGACGAGTTAGGAAATGCAGAGCAACAGGATTGAAAGCCCCATTGTTTGTTGCCTGTGAGCAGCGTTCCATGTCGCCTCTATGCTGCACTGGAGGGAGGAGGCCGCATATGAAGAATTCTACCCACACGACCCAGTCAATAATAGCAGTGTGGGTGCAAACTTCATGTTACAGGCGAAATGGGTGCAATATGCAATGAAGAATTCTTGCCACTCGGCCTTGCAAAATCCGCGACCTACGGATGTCAAATGCGGGGCCACAAAGGACTTCCAACAGCCTGCCAATGGATAAAATGCGCAGTCAGAGATAAAATTTGTCGGTGCTAAAAATGGGTGAGGCACGGCCTATTTGTTGCAAATGGTAATCTCTCGGCCTACTTGTCAAAGCCACGACCTGCTTTCTTCTCCCGTGGCCTGCTTCCAACTACGTCAAATTCAACCGTGTTGGGGTGAATCAAACATCGTGGGGTTTAATCCAATGTGCATGCAATCACTAGGCTCACGTGGAACGAGGGAAGAATTCAAAATGCCTCAAATACAGGGCCTCCAAGGATAAATCATGGCTAATGCAAATGCTGCAACCAATTCGCAGGCAACAAAACAAGTCTCCACGCCCACCAAAAAGAATTGCAGATGCAAGAACAACCAAAATGAATCGTGGATGCAAGAAAATCATTCACGCCGACCTACAATAGATAAAGGATTCACAACATTGAACAGAGGAAACTCACGGAGATTCGTGCTTTCTTGAGTGAGAAAACAAAACTGCCCCTGAATCAGGCCTTGTAAAGAAGCTCGAAGCTACCAAAGAAAGGCATGGATTGTAGTTACAAAGCATGCCTCCAAAATGCCACAGATTGAAATCTCAAATCGAAATGACCCCATAGATCGCTGAATTTATGCTCACCTATAAATTTTAACATAGAGAGCAATGGAATCCAACAAAAATACAATGAAATTGATCATCTAAAGGCTTGCACTATCCCCCCATATCAGAATTAGGAGACCTAGAAGATAAAGAGACAAGCATAATGAACAATATGCAACTATTGTATTTAGTCTCGACTCAAATGTTAATGAGTACAAAGTCTTGTATATATAGGTAAGGATGAGGCAAGGAAATCCACCTATAAGGTGGATTGACAAGTGCCCCATGAAGTGATACAAATGAGTAGACAAGCGTCTATAGGTGCCAACCATAGGAAGACTTGGAGTGTGCAAACCAACAACCTCTATGACAAAGTCATTAACCTTGTGTGCCAAGTGTTGAGTGACATTTAAGATGAGGTGGAAAGATTTCCAACCTCAAAAAGGTATGGGCATGAGGTTAACCAAATATCTTCGTAACATCTAGAGGTCTAAAAAGTTGCACATTCGATTAGACAATATGTTGTCTAACCTCATCAACCTAAGTACACTTAAGTATAGTGAATAGATTAATTATTCACATTCACATGGCTTGAGCTCTTTACCTCCTTCATCTCTTTGTAATGTTTCCCTACACTTTACATTCATTTTCAACATCTTTTATTACATGTAATAAATTGAATTGGTTAGAAGATAAAATCTCTCTCAAGAAATTTAAATCGAGGAATGAGAATAAGCAACAAAATTTGGTGATTGGGTGGATTATTACTCTGAGTCCCACTACATCTTCTCTTTCGGCTATCTAAATGAAATGTCGTAAAATACATCCTATATAATTTCACATGATACATACCTTCCTCTTTAGATATGTACTAAAATAATTGTGCTCTCCCTTAACTTAAAATCATTTCTCATCATTTGGCATGCCCCCTTCCTCGACCGTTAAGTCTGATTTTCCCACAGAGCAATGTGCAATGTGAAGACATTTATGAGCCACGCTAGCATTCCACGAAAAAACGTGACTAAGGTAGTGGTTGAGATGTTACACCTACCCCATTTAGGCAGTATAACGCCTCTACCAACCTACAACAACATCAAGAATTACTTAGGCTAGCTGTTTGAACAAAAAGGTCCCCCTCTTTTACAAAGTATTGTTTACATTTTCATTCTTCATGCATCAATTCTTTATTCCTTCTTGTCCTCTTGCTCTCTTTCTCTCTTGGAAAACACACAAATATTTCTTCATTATTCTACAACACTTCATATCTTTCTCCATCTTTCCACACACACATCTTGCAAAAACCTTGTCCACATATTTTAGAGGAAACTACATTGTTGTAGCACGAGTTCATCTTGCAAGAAAACCACCCTCATCTTGGAAGTTCTTGTTACTCCTTTGTTGTACCAGCAAGCCTCGCTTTTGGTGCTTGAATGGGGTGACTCTTCAAGAACCTTTCTTGAACGTTTTATTTTTGTTTTATATTAGCATATTGTTTTCTTTATCATTTCATGTCTATTATTATTTTTTCTAAGGCTACTCGTGGAGGTGGAAATATCAATTTGGGGATTTGATTGAGGCAAACTCCTAAACAAGTACCCAAACATTTCTCTTTGATCTTATGTGTGTTGGTGCAAGTGGAAGAACTTTTTGAAGTTATCTTAAATGTCATCAAACACTCTCAGCGATATCTTGAACCTCTCGTTGTCATTTTCGTCTCATTTCAATTCACCACCTTCATTTTTCTACCTTTAATTTTGTACAATCATATTTTGCACTCGCTTTCACATCAGGAAACCTATGCACAATACTTTGTGTTTTCTAATTACAGCTTTTTCTTATCCGTATGGGACACTACCTCAACATGCTATAGTTTGACAATCACAACATCGTTCTAGACAGAGAGCTTGTTGAACTATCCAAAAGACCTTTATACCCTACACTTTCGATTTTTGATGTTCGAAAGGTCCATAATTTAGTACCCTATTAAAATTCACATTCCTCCATTTCCAATTCACTTGAATTGTGACAACTGATATAGTGGAGAGACAGTTTGAAGGTAGCAAATTCCCTCCTCTACACTACATATAAGTTTGTACGTCTAATAAGTGTTTGCTTGCAAGCCATAATGGCCTATCAGACAAATTACTAGTTTATACGAGCAAACAAAATCTTGTTGGAGAAGTTAATAATATTCTTAACATAAGAAAATATCATATTGCTTTGTTTTCAATATTTTATAGGGACGGTATGCAGAATGTCTGAATTTATATACAAAAGTAGTGAACAAATTTTCTCTTTCCCCAACTTGTATGAACCATCGTAAGTTCGGCGACTCTACCATATAACATATTTAGAGTGGGTCGGTTTATGTCGAATCCATGGTAAATAATGTATACAGGCTGTAGCCATTAACAAACCTAGCGCGTATATAATAACGGCTATCAGATTAAAATACATGATCGTTTCGGTTCTTCTTTTTCACCATCGTTGTACAACGTATGGACTAATTCTCCTTCCGACAAAAGTTGGAACTATTATCGGTTGAACTGATGTCTCTGTGTGCAGTGGAATACGATAGAGAAGCTTGACTTATCTGCTGATCTTGATAATCAATGCCAATCTCTTCCGACAAGTCAAAACTTTCTGCATGATATTGCACAGCCGCTTTCATCTCTACCAATACTTCGCTTGCACTAGGCCTTGAAGATGGTTTATCTCCAACACACCTAATTGCTAGGTTGGCCACATGGGCTATGGATTTTATGCTGTAACCGTCTACCAATCTCTTGTCCACTATTTCTACAATTTTTTCAGGATATTCAACCGTCCCCAAAACCGGTGTGACCTGTTCAGCCAAAACAAGAAACGAAGCTACACTGTTAACTTCTCTGATAAGGGACACCTCAAATTAGTGTCCTACTTTGCATGAAGAAGGGCCAGTAGAATTTCATACCCATCTAACAAGGCTAATTTCATCCGTAGAAGCTTTTGTATCTATAGGTGCCCTGCCACAAATGATCTCTAACAAAACCACCCCAAAACTATACATATCGGTCTTGTCCGTCAGGACTTGTGTCTTAAAATACCTGTCACACATAAAAATAAAACTTCAAAACATTAGAAATGAAAAGTTTCTCATGTTTAGAATAACGGACGAGGCAAAAAGAGAGGAATTAGAAAATTACTCTGGATCTAAGTATCCGGCTGTTCCTTTCACAGTATTCGTCAAATGAGAAGTTTCACCATCAATTGTTAGTCTTGAAAGACCAAAATCTCCCATTTTTCCATTTAACTTGTCGTCTAGAAGGATGTTTGCAGTCTTTATATCTCTGTGAATTATTTTTGGGGTGCAACATACGTGCAGGTATTCCAATCCTTCAAAATATCACAGGCAGGATTAGATCAAGCAGACTGGTTTCCACATTTAACTATATGACAGAAAATAATTACCTCGCGCTGCATCTAAAGCTATATTAAGCCTGGTTTTCCAGTCCAGATTCGGATATTGCTCTGCACTGGTACCTGGGAGGAGAAAGTGAGAGCAAAATATTTTTGTAGTGAAGTTATACTTTTTCGTGTTCATTAATGTGCATGAACTGGAAGAAAATATTCTGGAGGACATTTAGTTACCATAAAGGCGATCCTTTAGGGATCCTCCAAGCATATATTCGTACACCAGCATTAATTCTCTGGATTCATTGCAGTAACCAAGTAAAGACACCAAGTTCTTGTGATGAACTCTGGACAGAAGATCAATCTGTTCAACAAGTTTGAAATAAGTAATATATATATTCGATTTCTGTTATAATTCATTTTCTTGAGAATGAGATTGGACATTGTTAGGCTGAAGCCTAAAAGTCCACAATGCGGGGATTTAAAAATCGTATTTTACCTCGTTTAGAAACTGTGAAACTCCTTGCTTGGAGAAGACAGATAGCACTTTTACTGCTATTTGCTTTCCGTCCTGCAATTTACCCGAGAACACAGATCCAAAGCCACCTTGTCCGATCTTACAGCTAAAATTTTCCGTAGCTGCCATCATCTCTTCTAGGCTAAACGCACAGGATTTCGATGGGTTTGTTACCAAAACCATTGAGTAGTCTGCAATTAATTTGAATTTCAACTCAGTCTAGCCAAGCTAGTTGATTTTGCAGGTGCTTAGTAAAAGAAGAAACAATCTCTTACCATGATCATCAAGATATACCGATTTGCCCACTGAAGCATTGCCTTTAGCAACTACATTGACAATGTCTTTTCTCCTAAATTTCCTTCGGTACACAATAATACTTACAGATAAAATAAAAGCTATTATTACGATGCCGCCTGATATAACTCCACCGATAAGTCCGACATTGCTCTGCTTTGAGTTTAGTTGGGTTGAATTCTTGGAGATACTAAGGTATGGATTGCCATTGCGTCTGCAGGATTTGGGTACAAAGTAAACATTTTCCATACTGTCATGTTCACTATCGTTTGCGAAAAATGCTATAAAAGGTAGTATTATGGATAAACTAAAAAGGAATTCTATATGAAAAGATTACGTTATTAATATCTGTCGCAGAAATCGCTGATCAATTACACCACTGAAATTATTGCTGTCTATGTTTCTGTCAAGATCAGAAGAGGGATCAATATAAAGTTTTAGTATTTGTATGACAGTATTGACTGTAATCTAAAAGAATGGAGAGAAAACCTACATCTCCTTAAGATTGTGTAGTTGGAATAACCAGTCTGGAACTTCGCCACTCAAGCTGTTGTTTTGTAAATTTCTGCACAACTCGGGTAACGAATTCCATAAATCCTTATCAGTTAGAAGTTTCAGAGATTAAGAAAGAAAAAAGTTCAGAGATCATATGTAGATACGTACATTCTCTCCAATTTTATTAAGCTCGAAAAATTGGGTAAGCCTCCAATAAAATTGTTATTTGCCAGCGATCTAATTATACATGCAGTACGTAAGAAAGAATTAAGTCATATCTAATTCCCAAAATAATGTTTTCTGCTAATTTTATGTATGTATAATGTAAGTAGATAATAATGGTAGCCCAGAGAAAACAATAGCATGAGATTTATTTTTCTTCGTGGATAGTACATACTTCTGAAATGACAGCGATTTTAAAAGATATATTGAGGGTAATATTTTATAATTAAATTTTAATATTTGAAAAGATATATTAAAAACAATATTTCATAATTAAATTTCTAATATTATCAAATATTAGTTTTAGTATCAATATTTATACTTATTTTAAATGATATAATTTATATTTATGTTTTGTTTACTTAATTTTGAATTTAATTTGATGAAATATTTTAATATAATTATACAATGACATGTTGTATATTTTTTTAGAAAGTTCAGTTTGTTATTAAATTTTTATCTATACGGATTCTCACATATTTGTTTCATTATTAATCTACATTTTCATATATATAATCTTCACTTGGAAATCCAAATTTTTCTATCCTAGATCAATTCGACAATAAAAAGCAATTCCAAAAAACATAGAACCAACCTCAAGTTAAAATACTTAAATTAAAAATTTTATCATTTCTTAACATTTTTAAGAAGGAGCCAACTTTAAACATATTTACACAACTATATTTCTAATTTTTTGGTAGTTAAAAGTCAATATTTTTTACCTTGTTCAGCATTTTAGATATTTGGATTTGGAGGATTAAAAAGAATCAAAATGTGGAAAAAACTCACATATATTATTGTATGCTTGCTTATTGTCTGCCATCAATTGTCCATAACTACAATGATTGAGAATAAACTAAATTTTGCAATCCAATAGTTTTTTATGAGTAATTTTTAAATATTACTAACACTTACATGTTTCCAAATAGAATGAATCATAACAAACTAAATAATAGATTTTGCATTAAATCATCTTAACATTACACTACAATGATTGAAACAATATTGTGTAAGCTCAACCTCAAACAATGAGATCAGCCCATAAAGAATCTAAATCTACATAATTTTTGAGATATTGAATGATTAGAAGGCATCAATGTGCTATACTTTAGTATTAATTATGTAGATGTCTAACATCAATATACTATCTTCATTTAAAAATTAAGTGGAGCTTTCATTTACATTTAGTTTCTTAACAAGCTTTTAAATTTATTGTTTATAAATACTTTTAATTAAAATAGATTAATTTTTTTAATTGTTTGTATTACTTTTATAAATTAACGACGAAAAAAACTTTTATTTTTATATTTGAGTTAATATTGAATGCTCTCTAAAAATAATTGCTACCACCATCATAATAAACTCCGATTTAATGAGAGGAACAAGAGTCTTAAATAAACTTAAACAAGTTATAGAGAATAGCGACCTGGCCATCTAGAATCAAGTCTATAACTAAAATTCATATTCAAGATACAAAATTTCAAATGTAACGCTTATTTATAGTTAAAAGCCTCTCTTTAGAATCGAGAGGACATGTTATTTCCATCCTATATTAAAGGGGAAATTATAAAAATCAGTATCTGTGGAAGAACTTTTTTCTGGCAATTATGAGTAAGTTGTTTTATGTCGGTTCAGTTCTTGTGATTTCAGAATGCGAAATGATGTTTGTAAGTATACTATAGAAACAAAGTAATATTAAAAATTTACAATTCCTATTCGAATCTTCGGGTTTTCAACGAATTGTTAAAGTTTATTTCCTGGAAGTTTATCAAGGCCTGGGGGTTGTTCTCCTGCTAAATCAACTATATTGATTATAAATTTATACTTCATAAAAATTTCGATAGATAGAAAGAATAAATCTCACGGAAGTTCTCATTATTGCTAGAATTCAACTTGAAGTACCTTTAGTTTTCTAGAAATGCATATAAAGTTCCAGTACTTACATGTTAACGAGTTCAGTCATCTGAGCAAGATCTGTGGGTATGGGTCCTCTTAGATTCCTTCCGGACAAGTTGCTGAACATAAAGAATTATCACCAATATATTAGCTCTCGTTTCTTCCATGTTCCCTAATCGTACCTATTAAAAAAAGAAGAATTATTTGACCAAAATTACATTTCTGAAACTCTGACAGGGTAAATGCTATTATTGCACTGGATTCCTTCCCATGGAAAACCGAAGCAAGGATCTGAAATCCAATCATTTATTTGAAACCGTTGTTTCAGAGAAGCTAGAGCATCCGCTGCAGAATCACAAATTAGACGCCTTTGTAAGAGATTTAATTATAATATAGCATCTAACATTAGAAAAATATTCAAAAGCAAGAAGTTCTGACCATCCCCTGAATACGTCGTAGGTTCAGTGGTAATTAGCTGGTAATACTCAAAAGCGTTGATCAGAGGACTGGGGCCGGATTTTGGGGGATTGTACAGAGACAGGCTCGTTCCCCCAAATGTGAACCATTTCTCTGTTGCAGAAAAGTCTCTTGCCAAACTAATGCTTTTCAATATTTTACCATCAGATTCCTGAACGTCGAAAGTTCTTAATGTAGAGCCGTTAAGCATTTCGACCTCTGCAAAATACATGACCACTAGAGGGTTACTTATTTGGGGGAAATAAATATCCATGGAATTCATCCCGTCGGGTGCAACACAAGCACTTTGCATAACGGCAGATGGAGGAAGGTCCTCGGTGGTGTCCGTAGAGATTGTCTCCTGCAACACAACATTCTGCGCTCCTGGTATATCGAATTGATTCCAAAGGCGGTCAAATTTGTCTTGAGGATACCTAAATAATTAATCAGATACGTATCCATAAGAGGAGAAAAAAATGTGAAACCTGAGCCAAAAAAGAAGGGTTTCCGGAAACAGAAACGAAAATAAGAATTTTTACCTGATTGTCGAATTTCCACCTGCATCATATCTTCCTTCCAGTTCCAACATTATTCCGAGCTTAGCTTGAAGATACATGCCTTGTTGAAGGGTTCTCAATTCTATAGCAGAGATAAAAGGATTAACCGCCTCAGAGGTTCTAATCAAGCAAATAAACAGGGCACTAGCAGAACTAACCAAAATCCTCTCGCCCGGTACGTTCTTCTGTGTAATTTCGTTTGTAACGCTTTTCAGGGCCAACATTCCTGTAGTCTCAATGGAGAATTGGAAGATTGGCAAATCTAGTTTTCCACTGAAATTGCCATTATAAAATCGTATTCTCACAAGGTGAGTGACGTTTGGGGTTATGGGCAGTTCATAGCAAGACTTGTTGAGAGGCAGTGGGAAATCTCGAAAGCTTTGGTCGTATAATGGCAAAGTAGAGTTTATTTTTTCTTCTTTCCGGCCGACTTCAATGTAATTATCATCGGGAACCCATTTTATATTGTTTTCATCAGTGTAACTTGATTTCCCGCCGCAATCAATGCTGAGAAATCCTGCTTTTAACAGACATACACAACACAGAATCGTTGTCAATTAAGCAAAATAATGTAATTGGCAGATGGAGATAGGATATGATTGGTATATACTGACCTGGTTGAGCAATAACGAAACCTATACGCCACAAGATGATAAGAATCACTACCTTTACCATTAGAATGGAAACCCTAACTAACTTCCCTACGCTTATCCTGAAAGCTGCTTCAGGAAATACGTTTAACGCATTTACATACGGCATAATGATATGGTATATATTTTCTTTCCAAGCTTTTGTACTACAGTGACAGAAAGTCAGGTCAAGAGCAGGTGGAGAAGGTATTGATAACGTTTGGGAGTCTCAGTTGTATTTTTTGATATGATGCTGTATTAGTCTAAGATAAGAATTTTGGATACAATTTAATAATAGGGATGATGTTGTTCCTGTCAATGCTTTGAAGCTTCTGCCGACATTTTCTTTAAATAATTAAAAAGCATTATAGTATAGCTGACATTCACATTGTATTATTTACAAAGGCCACAGACCACTAAGCGAAGAAAACTAAAGAATATCACCGTTCTCATGTGATTTAACGAGATACGACAATTAATAAGCAATTAGTGGTGTTAAGTGTACGGAGGGAACCCCGCAAACATTAAACAAATGTAAAAAATCCAACTGAATTATATTATAATCAAATTAGATAGTTCCATTTTCAAGGGTTGAATATAATTATGTAACCTTGATAGCGTTTGTTTGTCTCGTTTGAAAATATAATAAATGCAAACATGAGCATCTACATGGTTTGAATGGGAAACTTAAAAGAGAAATAATCAAAATTAAAGTAAAGTTGATTCAGCGCTTCAGCTCAACAAAGAACAATTGAATAATATTCAACAATTATAGGAGATAGATGTAGGTTTGCTTTTATTTCAGGATGCAAAGGTATAAGAGTTTGGATTATATGACACGATCATCGAAGAATCAATAATTTTATTTTTTTTATATTTCTAGAAGTTATCACATTTTTTCATCTTTTACTTCTAGCTTTCTATTGGATTAGAGGTCTACCTCCTCTACCATGGGTTGTCTTTCCTTTTCTTAGCTCCTTGAAGGCTTAATGGGCCTCCCCCACTAAAATTTATCATGGCTTTTTACATCAATCATAAACCTTCTATTACACCTACACATAAAAATAATATAATTTTCATATTGGTTTCATCACACTTTGCATTAGGTCATTTAGGCATGCTTTCCAAATCATCTCTTGTGAGGAGGTGTTAATTTCCTAGCTCTAAATGATGGTCACAAAAAATCCTTTCTTCAATTTTTGTCCTTTGCTACACAATAAATGTATGCATTTATGCTTCTTCCCTAAGTTGTGCCCTCATTCCTTCTCAAGGAAAATGACAATCTTCTTCTCATCTCATCAATAATTGGATTATTTGGGTGTTCTCCTAGTTGGTTGTGTTCTTTAAATCTAATAGGAATTCATCACAGGTAAGGCTCTAAAATATATTCATCTTTGTTATAGCTTCTTCTTTAATGTGGACTACTATTGCTACAACATCTTGGGACACCTTGAGTGGTAGGTTGTGTTCCTCTTCATTGTTATCATCCAACTCTTCTCCTATTGCATTGCAAAGTTTAACACCTTCCTCTTCTTTAAGCTAACACAACTCAACAACTTCACAACTAGCCTTTCAACTCTTATTCCCTTGCATTTTAATCTTCAATACCATCTACTTATTCCAGGTAAAAAAATTCAAGATTCTCTCTATCTTCATCCCATCCATCTATCTCTACTCTATCTAACTCTTGGAATATCACATTTAAGGGTCTTCTAACCACTAATAATTCTTCCAACTCCTCAAAGGATTTAATATATTTCTTTTTTAATCATTATATCCTTTGACTAATCACCGATTCCATGGACATCCTCTTTAAATTAAACTTTATCTTGCAAGATAAGTACTAGTCCTCACTATTCTTTTTCACCTTTTTAGAATGCTTCAAACCCTTTTCTATAATTTTTTTATTATTTTCCCTCTTTTTATTGAATGTCTTATATCCCTTCAACATGTATCGTAACTCTTCTAACTCATACTCTAATTTTAAAACCTCCTTTTATTCTAGTCTTCATTTTGTTTTTGTCTTTATCTTTTTCTTATTCTATCTTCCAACTTGATTATCCTGTTCTTGAAATCATAATATAAATCCATATAACTTGATCTATTTCATGCATGATAAGAGTCTTTTACACTTCATATAACTAATATTGCATCATTATCCTTTTGTTTGTATAACCCATGTTTTTTCCTACATGACGTATTTTCTCCTACACACTATGTTGTCATCTTGCATATTATTTTTAATATGTCACTATTTAAATGAGTAACCCTTTCATTCTCACTTTTGCCACACAAGCTTCTAAATTTTGTTACACTTCATATTAAAACACTATGCTAGTAGCCCTTTTTATTTCCACACAAGCATCAAACTCATCTAAGTTTGTTATGTCATGCTAACATATTGCACCAGCCTCTTCTAATTCTCCCATGTCATTCTCTGACATCTCTTTAATTATGACATCTTATCATTGTTAGCAAGTAAAGTGGGGGATACACAATATGATGTTATGTGCCTAAGATTATTCTTATAGTGTTGTATTTATACTTCAATGACAACAATAAGGTAAGATTCAAATGTTAACTAAAATGCAATTGATTAGAATAACATCATAATAATTATCTAAGCTAAAAACCATGCACTCATATAACTCATATCAATCATGAGTACATAATGATTCTAATATAGAACAATTAGATACCATTCATTATATATCATATCCTTCAGTATATATGTTCATATATTCTTCATATAGCTATCTATCTCCATTTTGTCTCTTATATTGCTCTATTGTATTTTATTCTACATTCATCTATCTTATTTATTTATTTAAATGTTGTACTTTGGAAGGGACAAATCCCTATGTTAATATATATATATGTATGTATGAATGTATGTATGTATACTTAAGGATTTTTCCCTTTAAAAGTACAACATTTTCCTTTAAGGTCTAGTTGGCCATATGTTTTGCATTCCATTGGCGGAGGTCTATGTTATGGTTTTCTATTATGCTAAGTTCCATCTTGAATTGCTCACCCTACCCACATAATCCCCCTTTCAAAATTGTGTCTTGTAATCAAGACACTAATTATATGGAAAAATATTCTTATAGATGAACTTAAATTAAACGAGCATAGCATCCCATTGAGTAATTTTTTGTAGAACCAACTGTACATATCCTTAAATTCGATATACTATTGTTTCTAGTTATGTTATACTACTAGGAATCTACATTTTTTATGTAAACTTCTTGGCTTCCCCTAGTATATTTGTCATGTGCACCAACCAGAGACATAACACTTTTTTTAATTATTTAATTGGTGATTTGATTTGTTCTCTTTGGTCTTGCAACTATTGGATTTGTGTATATATTGCCTCTACTTACACTTTAATTAATGTCTATATATTGTATTGTATCATAACTACTAGGGCCATCACTATTTGTGCCTCCAATTAATAGATTTGGTAATTGGGGTTTTTTTGTTGTGACTGGCTATTGTAGCAAAAAATGATATATTATATTTGCATCCCTAATTATCTATTTAAATTTTATGATATATTCTTCTGATTGGGTATGGGTTTCATATATCTTTCTACCTTCTTCCATCCTATTTTTGTTTTTCTCTATGATGGTTTTGTTCCACACGATAGTGGCCTTATTTACTCATCTCCTTTTTGCACCCCTTCTAAGAAATATCTCAATTGATGACTTAGAGCTTTAGAAGTGTCTCCTTGAAATTTTGGATTGATCCTATGTAGTACTGCATGGCATCTAATAGGTTTTTAGTACTGTCTACATGTTGTCTCAAGGCTTCCTCTCTTGTAGTGTTGTGAAATTTCTTCCCTCTTATAAAATTCTAAATATGGGATATTTTGGTTAGCTTTACCTCTTTACTGAACAACAAAAGTTGAAGCAATTGTGGTGTAGGGTTTGGCTAGATCTTCTTATGTTGTTCAAAAAAATGTTGAATAGATTGTAGAGGATAGGATATAGGGAGTGATGATGGTCTTGATTAAATGAGAAAAGTGGGTTTTGAAGGGACCCAAAACCCTTTACAAGCAATTTTTGTAGGGACCCGAAACCCTATCAAGGAAATAATGTTGCTAAGAGAAAAACATAGACAACCAATAGCATAACAACCACAAACAAACATAGAGTAATCAAGATTGTCAAAATTTGCAAAAAAAAAGTTTTGAAGGGAACCTTGAACCATAAAAAGCTAGGAAAAACTAGGACTTGGGACCCATTAGAAACGAATCACAACCTAAAACAATTAAGCAAGAACAAACAAACTGCTCAAACAATCAATTTTTGATCTATAAAAAGTGGCCTTCCTGGTGATGTAGAATAACCACACCAACCCACTTGTCTCTCCACCTTTTTGGAGATGAAGCCAAGAAGACCCCTTCCACAATAGTCATAGCTCTTTGGCAAGCCCAACCTCCACCTCAATAGGAGTAGTCTCCACATCAATATGAGCAACAAAAAAGATCCCACCACCAAAGAATACAACACCACCTTAAAAGTAGAGGTATCCATCTCAATAGGAGAGGTCTCCACCTCTATAAAAGACACCATACCGAAGGATAAAACAAAAACTTTTTAAAAATAATTTTTAAAAAGTAATAATAATAACAAATATTTACAATAATATAAGCTACAAAAATTTCAAATTTACTAAAAATAAATAAATATTTAATTATAGCTTATGGACGAAAAAATGAAGCATCAAACCCAACAATCATTTTCGATTTTAGTGAATCGTAGGCTGGTCGCTTGCACGTGGTTGTCCGTCGCGCCACCTCTTTGTAATGCTGCCCTGCATCCGACATTCGTTTTCACCTTCTCCTATTAAGCTTAATAAATTAAAACTGTTCGACGATAAAATGGTTATGAAGAAATTTAAATTGACGAACTTTATTCGGCAACCCAATCCGTTAATCGGGTGGATTATGACTCCAAGTGCCGCAGCATATTCTCTTCTGGCTAACTAAATTTTAAAATATATGAGTTTTTACGCTAAAGTTCTAACCAGACAAATCAATAGTTTATAAGGACAGTCAAAATCTTTGTTGGACAAGTTAGTAATATTCTAAACATAAAAACAAACTATATTACCTCCTCTTAATATTCTTCAAGGTAAGAACGGTATGTAGCAATATCATGCCTGAATTTAAATAGAAAAAATAGAGAACAAGTTGAACAACCATAAGTTCGAATTCTTCTGGAACATTTCTAGACTCTGTCGGCTTTATATCCATCCATGCTATACAATTTATACAGGCAGTAGCCATTACAAATACTGGTTCATAGACACATGTATTAAATCACGGCTAGCAAATAAAAGTACACGGTCGTTTCGGTTCTTGTCTTTTCGACCATCTTTGTACAACGTATGGACTAACTTTCTGACCGCGAAAAGTAGAAACGGTTGTCGATAGAACTGATGTCCATGTGTGGAGTGGAATCCGATAGAAAAGCTGGACTTATCGGCTGATCTTGATAATTAACATCGATCTCTTCGGAAACGTCGAAACTTGCTGCATGATATTGCATAGCCGCTTTCAACTCTACCAAAACCTCGCTTGCACTAGGCCTTGACAACGGGTTATCTCCAACACATCTAATTGCTAGCTGGGCCACATGGGCAATGGATTTTATGCTGTAATCGTTAGCCAATCTCTTGTCCACTATTTCAACTATTTTTTCAGGATACTCAACCATCTCCAAAAACGGTGTGACCTGTTGAAAAAAAACCATGTTATGAAGTTACGCTGACATTTTCTCTGATAAGGGACGCCTCAAAGTACTTTCCTAATTTGCTATGATGAAGGGATAGTAGAATTTCACACCCATCTAACAAGGTTGATTTCGTCCGAAGAAACTTTGGCATCTATAGGTGCTCTGCCACAAAGGATCTCTAACAAAACCACCCCAAAACTATACACATCACTCTTGTCAGTCAGGACTTCGGTCTTAAAATATCTGTCACGCATAAAAGTTAAATGTCAAAACATTGGAAATGAAAATATTCTCATCTTTGGCATTACGGACAAGGAAAAGAGAGAGCATATTGAAAATTACTCTGGGTCTAGGTATCCGGCAGTTCCTTTCACAGTAGTTGTCACGTGAGAATTCTCTCCATCTATTGTTACTCTTGAAACACCGAAATCTGCCAGTTTTCCATTTAAATTGTCGTCTAGAAGAATGTTGGCAGTCTTTATATCTCTGTGAATTATTTTTGGTGTGCAACTTACATGCAGGTATTCCAATCCTTTAACAAATTACAGATAGGATTAGATCAAGCAAACTGGTCATTATATGTAGCTTTATGAAAAAACACGTTTACCTTGCGCTGCATCTAAAGCTATGTTAAGCCTGGTTTTCCAGTCTAGATTCGGATATTGCCCTGCAATGTTACCTGGAGCAGAAATTGAACCAAATATTTTTGCGGTAAACTTATAATTTTTCATGCTCATAAATATACAGCAACTGGGAGAAAAATTTCTGGACATTTTTACCATAAAGGCGATCCTTTAGGGACCCTCCAAGCATATATTCGTATACAAGCATGAGCTCCCTAGATTCATTGCAGTAACCAAGTAAAGACACCAAGTTCTTGTGATGAACTCTGGACAGAAGATCAATCTGTTCAGCAAGTTTGAAACAATATATATTAGATTTCTGTTGTAATTGTTTTCCATGAGAATGAGATTTGACATTGTTAGGTTGGAAAAAACAAATCATTAACATGAGGGTTTGAAGAATCGTATATTACCTCGTTTAGAAACTCTAGAACTCCTTGTTTAGAGAAAATAGAGAGCACTTTTACTGCTATTTGCTTTCCGCCCTCCAATTTACCCAAGAACACAGATCCAAAGCCGCCTTGTCCGATCTTAGAGCTAAAATTTTCTGTAGCTGTCGTCATCTCGTCTAGAGTAAACGCACGGGATTTTGATGGGTTTGGTACGAAAACCATTGAGTAGTCTGCAATTCATTTTATTTAGACTTACATCTAGCTGCTTTTAATAAGCCATAAAAGTTGTTGACTTACTAGGTACTTACTTAAAAAAGAAACATTTTCTTACCGTGGTCAAGGATGCTTATCGATTTGGTTCCTGATGCGCCGCCTTTAGAATCTGCAAGTACAACCTCTTTTGTCCGAAACTTCATTCGGTACACAAATATACTTACAATCAAAGTAAAAGCTATTATTACGACGCCGCCTACTATTGCTCCAACCATAATTCCTACAGTACCCCGCTTTGAGTTTGACTGGGTGGAATTCTTGAAGGAAATTATAAGGTACGGATTGCCTTTGTATCTGCTCAATTTAAGTACAAAATACCCATGATCCATAATGTCATTTCCACTGCTATTTGGGAAGAAAATACTATACAAAGTAGTATCATGGATAAACCAAAAAGGAATAGCATATGATAAGCTTACGTTAATATATTCTTCTCAGCGAGAACTCGAGGAACGACACCGCTGAAATTATTGTAGTCTATGAATCTGTCACGATCAGAGCAGAAATGAATATAAAGTTTCAGTATGTATACGACGGTATTGACTGTAAATTAAAAGCGACAAGAGAAAACCTACAACTCTTTAAGATTATCTAGTTGAGATAGCCAGTCTGGAAGTTCGCCACTCAAGCTGTTGTTTTGTAAATCTCTGCACAACCCGACCACGGAATTCGGTAAATTCTTATTATCTTTTTGTTGAACATTAAAACAGACCTTTGGATATATGCCATAGATTAAGAAAGCAAAAAAATAATGAATTGTATCGAGATACGTACAGTCTCTCCAGTTTTCTTAATCTGGAAAAATCTGGTAAGGCTCCAGTGAAATTGTTGTATGCCAGCGACCTAATTGTACAGGCAAGTCGGTAAGGAAGGATTATCCCCACTTTAGTTCCCAAAATAATGTTTTCTGCCATTTTATGCATGTAAAATGTAGGTTTGACGATCTTCGTTGCTCACAAGAAAAAATGATTGGAATTTTGTTTCGTTAAAGTTCTTTTTGTGTCTGAAAGTATATTGAGCGGAAAAATTAGTACTTTTAAGAGATATATTGGAAATAATTCATAATTAAGTTTAATTATACATGTTAGAGAAATATTATTATCATTTATCAATTTTCTATTTTCATTAGGACTGGTAAAGAATTTATACTTATATCAGTTTTGATTTCATTTTAATTGAATGTAATTGTAATTTTATATGAAGTTGAAATTTTATTCAAAATCTTATGCATTTTTATTTATGTTCTTTAAAATGTATTTTTAACTTTATTTACCTTAATTCTTATATATTTGTTTCATTGTTAATTCACATTTCTGTATACATAACATCATTTTGATATTTTAAACATCTTTATTTTGAGTCAATTAACAGTTATCCCACACAGTATTAGATTAAGTGTAAATTTAAAAATTTTAATTCATTGTCTCTCCCTCATTTTCAATAGCTGCTCCAAGATGATTTGGTGTACATTTATACAACTCTTTGTTATGTCATATTATTTAAAGATTTATTTGAATGCTAATTAATATTATGATCAATCAAATATCCCACACATTTACAAGAAGCACCCATAGAAATATTTTAATTTAGAATATTAAAAAGAATTATAATTTGCATTAAAATTCATCTCTACAATATTGAATGACTGTTGTTTAAAAGATCATAAAACTATTTATTTCAAAAGATTAAACAAGAAAAAATTGCTCCTTACAATCCAATCTTCTCATAAATAGTTTTAAATACCACTTAACATTTATATGTTTTAAAAAAAAATATCATAGCAAACTAGATTGTTGAAGTTTGCATTTGATCATGTAACTACTATGCCTGTAGATTAAAATAGTCTAACAAAATTTTATATTGTATTAAATTAGTTGTATAACTTCATTTTAACACATATCCTTAAAACCAAGTTGCAATTATATTCTTGAAATGAAATCATTTTAAAATATTATGAAGTTACGGTCACTCACATGTTAACGAGTTCAGTCATCTGAGCAAGAACTGTGGGTATCGATCCTGTCAGATTACTTCCGGCCAAGTTGCTGAAAATAAACAAGTAACACCAATGGGTTAAATAATTTCAAATCTAATTTCCGACAACTGTACCGACAAAAATATTTTATAATTCACTTAACAAAATTACATTTCCGAAACTCTGACAGAGGAAGGGCTACTGTTGCACTGGATTCCTTCCCATGGAAGAGCAAAGCAAGGATCTGAAATCCAACCGTTTATTTTAAATTGTTTCTTCAGAACAGCTAGAGCATCAACTGCGGGAACAAACCAGATGACTTCGTTAGAATTTTCAATTACAAAAAATTAATCTAATTTTTAGTAAAAAATTTGAAAGCAGGAAGTTCTGACCATCAGCTGAGTAAGTTGCAAGTTCAGTTGTGATCAGCTGGTAGTACTCAAGAGCATTGATCACAGGACCGGCACCTCCGCTAGAGGATCTGTACAGCGTTATATTAGAAAACGTAAAATCTCTTCCAAACGTCGGTATTTCCCCAAAATTGAACCCAACCTCTTTGGCAGAAAAATCACTTTCCAGGCGATCAAGTGTTACACTGATTTGCGCAACCTTCATAGTCATTGATTCAGAGGCGTTAAACACGTTGCTTTCTGCAAAATACAGTAACAGTAAAGGATTGCTTATTTCCTTGAAAAACAAAGTCATGCTCTGGTTGGCGATTGCCGTAGCTGCAGTTTGCATAACGGCAGGTGGAGGAAAGTCTTGGGTGTTGTTCGTTGAGATTGTCCCCTGCAACACAACATTCTGTGTTTCTTGTGGATCTAACGGAGCCCAAACGCGATCGAATTGGTCTTGAGGATACCTAAATAATTAGTCAGATAAGCATCAATAAACGGAGAAAAGAGATGTGAAACCTGAAGCAAAATTAAAAGGTTATAGTGAAAAACAAACCAAGATAAGAATTATTACCTGATTGTGGAATTTCCGCCGGCGTCATATCTTGCCTCCATACGCAACATTGTCCCTGGCTTAGCTTGAACATACATCCCTTGTTGAAGGGTTCTCAATTCTATAGCAGAGATAAAAGGATTAACCGCTTCAGAGGTTCTAATCAAGCAAATAAACAGGGCATCACCAGAACTAAACAAAATCCTCTCGCTCGGCAGGTTCAGCGGTGAACCGCTGCTTATAATACTTCTTACGGACAACATTTCCGTAGTCTCAATGGAAAATTTAAAGAGTCTAAAGCCTGGTTCTCCAGTGTAATTACCATTATAAAACCATATTCTTACAAGGTGAGGCACGTTTGGGGTGATGGGCAGTTGATAGCAAGACTTGTTGAGAGGCGATGGGAAGAGTCGAATGCTTTGCTGGTAAACTGGCAAACTAGAGTTTGTTATTTGTGCGTTCTCCCCAACTTCTATGTAATTATCATCAGTAACCCATTCTATACTGTTTTCATCCGTGTACTTTGATTTCCCGCCGCAATCAATGCTGATAAATCCTGCTTTAACAGAAATACATTCAATAGAATCCTTCTCAATTAAACAAAACAAAAAATTTGATAGGAAGAATTAGGATTTGATTGGTATATACTGACCCGGTTGGGCAATAACAAAAGCTTGAAGCCACAAGATGATTAAACTCACCACCCATACCATTAAATTGTAACCCATACCTGACTTGCCTAAGCTTATTTTGAAAGCAGATTCGGGAAATTCTTTGTACGCAGTTACATATGGCAGAATGATGTGATTTATATTTTCTTGCCAATTTTTTGAAAGACGTGGTCAGAAATTCAGGCCAGTAGTAGATTTGTAAAGGAACTCATCATGCTGACGACACTCAGCCGTATATTTTAATACGACGGACTCTGTTTGTCAAGCTTAGAAACTTGGATACAATTTTATAATAGGGATGACGCTGTCAAGATAAGATTCCATGGACACTTAGTTTACATAACCAAAATACATGATATCTTATGTGTTATAAACATTGTATTGTTTGCAAAGTCCTTAGACCACTGAGTGAGGAAAACTGTAGAGAATTTCACAAACCTAATATGATTTAACGAGATACGACAATAAATATACGCACATTAATATGAGGTCTATTGCGA
The DNA here is from genome assembly GCA_007115665.2 of Sequoiadendron giganteum. NCBI lineage: Eukaryota > Viridiplantae > Streptophyta > Pinopsida > Cupressales > Cupressaceae > Sequoiadendron > Sequoiadendron giganteum. The sequence goes on from CM021106.1 coordinate 216,866,369, forward strand.
GGACCCCACTACATTAAACAAATGTCAAAAGTCCAACTGACATATATTAAAATCAAATTAGACAATTCTATTTTCAAGGGTTGAACATAATAATGGAGCTTCGATAGCGTCGGCTTTTGTCTCGTTTGAAAATAAAATAAATGCAATTATGCAACCACGGGCGTCTCCATGGTTTGAAAGAGAAATTAAAAGAAAAAAAG